>PVKN010000053.1:0-127861 GCA_004027915.1 Capromys pilorides | reverse complement strand
GGGCTGGCGAGATGGTTCAGTGGTCTAAAGCGCCTGCTTAGGAGGGCTCAGGCAACTGCGGGGACTGCAGTTCGATCCCCGGCACCACATGCTGCGCCAGCGCCACCACCAGGGCAGGCTGAGCCAGCCACAAAATGAATAAATAAAGAAACAAACAAACACAACAAGCAAACAAATAAATAAAATTAAAAAAAAAAAAGAAAACTAACTCAAAGTGGTTAAAGACCTCAGTGCCGAGCTCCTAGGGGAAGGCACAGGGGACAGCGTCAGGGCTCAGTGCTGGCGATGGCCACGTGGCTGGGTGCCAAAGGCACAGGTAACCAAAAAAAAAAAAAGGACAAATTGGACTTCTGAAAAAATGTAAACACCTTGCACATCCAAGGACACTACGAATGAAGGCAACCAAGAGGAGACACGTACAAATCATGTACCCGATAAGAGATTCCTCGTCAGCATACAAAAGAATCAGAGGGAACAAAAAGAACTCAAGGCCAGTAAGGGAATACAAATGAAACACCAAAAGTTAACCCAAAAGGTAGACAGGGAAGACAGGCACACGCAGGACGACCAGGAGACAGCAGGAGGAGGGAGACGCCTGGGGTGGTCCCCGTTGGTCCACGTGGCTTAACCCTGATCAACCAGCTTGGTGATCTCCCAGGCCCTGCGTGCTTCCAGGGCTTGCTCGGCACTGCTGAGGGCCCCGAGTCCTGGGGCAGGGCCTCCCTGTCCTCCGAAGCTCCCGCCCACCTCTGTGCTGCTCCACCTCTGTGCTGCTCCGACCCTTCTCCTCTGGGACAATTGCAACGCCCCAGGCACTGACAAGGACACCCCATCATCACGCACCAACTGGGAGGACGGGCCACCCACACAAGGGAACTGCGGGGACTGCGCTGCAGGCCTGACACCAGGGGCTGATAGCTGGACACAGGGCCAGGCCTCCCAGAGAGGCAGAGACCCCCAGTAAAGGACCCCAGAGGTCTCTGAATGCCTGACCAGGAGAAGAGTAGCAGACTACAGCAAAGGACAGCAAAAAGGGGCAAGAAGGGTTTGGTGGGGGACCTCAAGGATCCCAGGGTGATGACCTGACAGCCCAGTGTCCTGCTCTGCCCTCCTCCCCCACAGGAAGCTGTGGACGATGTCGCCTCAGCCCTGAGGCTCGATCCAGGGACCGTGGTCCCTGAGCTCCGCTCTCTGAAGCCAGAAGCCCAGCTGCTGCTCACTCAAGGCCTCCATGCCCACTGCCAGGCCCTCCTGAGCCAGTTGCTGGACACCGGGGCAGCCCCTGCAGACGAGGATGCCCGTGGCCTCCTTGCCATGGGAGATGCGCTGACCACAGTGGATGCCACACAGCCAGCCTGGCATATGCTCCTCACAGACATCCTCGTAGCACTGGGTATGGGTCACTCAGGTCCAGGGACGAGGCATCCAGCCCGCACCCCTGACCCTCTGTATTCTTCATGCAAAGCAGGACGGGGATCCCCAGACTGCAGCAACCCCTGGCTTTTCCACCCGAGTCCCATGGCTGTAGATCCCCATGGGGCCTGCTGTGGAGCCACTGTCCCTCTCTTCTAGCACCAGCCTAGGAGAGTGAGGACTTCATGTGGAGGCCAGGCCTGTCTTGGGCCTAGAGTTCACCAGCTGTTCCTGCCTGCCAGGCCACATCAGCTGCAGCTGCGCAGACGCTCCGCCACTCACTCAAGGGGCGCTCTCTGCAGTTCATGCCTGCTCCCCAAAACTCCAGGGCACCTCCGTGCCCTTGCTACTCTGCTCAGGGGCCCAGTCTTGCTCTCAGAGCTCAAACAAAGCCACAGCTGTGGTGACCTCCTGGATGATCGGAGCCTGCTGCTCTTTCTGGGAGTCGTAGGGAGGGGGACTCAGTACACAGCTGGCATGGACTATGGGCATGCAGCCACTCTGTCCTGGGGCTGAGCAATCCTTAGCCAGCCCGGGGCAGTGAACACAGTGACAGTTTCCCAGGGCCATATGTCCCACTCCTGTGGCCCCTGCCCCGTGCTGACTACCCTTCCTGGGTCCCCTCAGGCAGGTATGAGGAGGCTGGCACCCACCTGCAGCTAGCCCTGCAGACCTCCCCGCCATCAGCAGCAGCCAGGGCTCGGAGGGGCTTGCTCCAGATCAAAAAAGGGGACGTGGCCACCGCTGCCCAGGACCTGCAGTGCCTGGCAGAGACAGATGCCCGGGACCTCGGCTTCCTGCTTCGTCTTGTGCAGCCCTCGGAGCAGCAGAGCCTCACCCAGGTGTGCAGAACACCCCAAGCCCCATTCAGCCCCCTCCCGCATACCACAAGCTCCGGACCACTGGGCCAGCACCCAAGCTGTTTGCTCCCCACCAGTGGGTTGATGCACTGGGCCTGGAAGGTGTAAGAGCCCCGGGTCTGGCTGGGAAGACTTCAGCTTCCGACCACTGTAGCCCTGACAGCACTGACCGTCCAGCTTCTGGGAATGGGGGAGGGGCCCTCTCCCAGAGTGAGGCTTAGCCAGCCTGGGGCACCTAGTCCTCCCAGTGTCCCCTCAGGCCCGGGGCACAGGCCTTGACGACAAGGACTCAGGTCACCCTCCGGACCTCCACAAGCCCTCGCCCCTCCCCCAGGTTCCAGCAGTCAAAGCCAGCAGAAAACAAGTCGCTCGGGACGGGGCGTTTCGGCAAACCATGCTAGGCAATTTCAGCTAACCACACGGCGTTTCAGCCGAAAGCCGCGGGCCGCCGGGTGTCGGGGGCTTCCTCCTGCAGCAGAGCGCTGTGGCCCGGTAGAGGCACCCAGAGGCCACGACATTGCGGGGACAACCTGAGGGTCTCAGAGCGCTCAGGAGGGAGCCGGGCCTGATGGAGGGGCTGCGACGCCTTGGAGAGCAGCCCTTGCGGGGAGCGGGCTTCTGAGCAAAGAGACTAGAGGGGCGCTCCGGGAAGCTGGCGGCCGCGCGCGGGGTGGGGCGTGGGGGTCCCGGGCCTAGCGGGGCTGGGAGGGGCCCGCCGCGGGGTGTCTCAGAGCCCCGGAGGCTTTGGCGGAGATCTCAGAACACCGAGGACCGCCGGCTGGGAGCGCAGGGCTGCGGGCCGGGCCGGGCCGGGCTTCAGGGCCGCGGGAGAGGTAGGCCGGCGGGCCTTGGAACTCTGATGCGCGCGGGTGAGGCTGTCGGAGCGCGAGGGGTAGAGCTCCCGAAGCCCTAAGCCTGACTTGGCTACTCCGATTGCCAGGAGAGAGCCACTGAGCTGCGCGCGAGGGCCGACCCGGAAGCGGACCGGAAATAACCGGCTCCGCTTCCGGCCCGGCCTGCCCCGCCCCGCGGGCGGCCTTCCTGTCGCTGTGCGCCTGCGCAGCCCGGAACCCCGCCCTCTCTGGTGGGCGTGTCCGCCCCGCTGCAGTCCGTTTCGCTGGCTGACCTTAAATTGCTTCCCCGCTCCCTAGCGGGGCGCCCACCACTTCCTCCTTCTGGCGCATCTCGGGCGTCGGGGTCTCGCACAGCCCAGCATGGGCCAGTGGAGGAGCCCCGTGAGTCCCGAGTTACCGAGGAGAACCCCTTAGTGCAGAGCTGCACCCGCGCCCTACCTTGGGGCGGCTAGCCCCAGCCAGGACTACGCGCGGCAGAGGCGAGCGGGGTGCCGTCCCGGGGCCAGGCAGCCTTGGAGGTGGGCTCTGGAGGTGACGGACGCGGCCCTGGGCTGACGCCGCTCCTGTCCTCCCTGTCTTCTGCGCAGGTCGCAGCCCAGGAAGCCAGCAGCCTGTTGGCCGCAGGGCAGCCCGGGCAGGCACTAGGCTACTGCTCGCTGGCCGTGCTGGCTGGGGGCAGCCTTACCTGTCACCTGCGTCTGCGGGCCACCTGCCTGAGCGAACTGCAGCAGTATGGCCGGGCCCTCAGGGACTTGGACCGAGTTCTACAGGAAAATGTGGGGGACGGCGACCTGCCCGGGCGGACAGAGGACTTTTGCTTGAGGGGCCGCCTGCTGCTCGGCCTGAAGGACAGGGAGGGGGCCGCGAGGGCCTTCACCCGGGCCCTCGAGCTGTCACCTGCGCTGGCCCAGCGCAGCCTGTGGGAGCGGCCAGGTCAAGCACCTACTGCCCAGGTGTTCCTGCATTTTGGGCAGCGCTGCCTGGAGGAACGGCGCTACGAAGAAGCCTGGACAGCGGCCCGCAGTGGCCTCCTGGTGCACCCCGAGCATAGTGGCCTGAAGAAGCTGAAGGCTAGAACTCGGAGAGAGGCCTCCTCCCGCTGTCGGCTGCACTGATCTGGCCATCCTCTGCCCAGTCTGACCCCAGGGACCCCGTTTTCTTCGCCTCGGGGTACATGCAGCAGCTCCCCACCAGCCGTAGCACAGTCTGTCACCCCTTTCCTTAGGAATTAAGGGCAGAAAGAGAGAGGTTCCCCATGGTGAGAGCCCTGCCCCGCTGGTGCTGAGCCCCTCCATGGCCCGCAGCCTGGGGTCCCCTTGGCCCAGGGGGCGCAGCTCACTCAGATCTGGCCCAGCCCAGAGATCCTGAAGTGGCATCAGGGGCAGCCTCTGGCCCTGGGGAAGATGCGCCAGTCCACAAGGGCCCTCCAGCCACAGATCTGCCTTTGACTCGGCCCTGACCTGAGCCCCAACACGACCTCCCCACCCATGCCACCACCCTGGGCGCTGACCCTGTATGAAGGTCCCCCACCAGAACTCCCCCATGGCCGTCCACCACCTTCCACAAAGGCCTCAGCTTCTGTCCACGAGGCCGGAATGTGTTCTTCCCCTGGATTAAAAGTCCTGGGCGGTTGTGCTTCCTGCCAGTGTGTTTGGAAATTCTGGTCCTGCTGGAGGGCTTTCACTGTGTTCCTGAGCCCAGGGAACACTGGGCAGGCCAGCTGGGCGTGAAGCAGCCCCTCCCAGGGCTCCTACCTGCTTCTCCCTCCTGGGCACTCACTGGCCTCCACCTAGCTGCCCCTTCCTCCCATAGTCTTGACCCAGCCACCATCACACCCCCGGCTCCCCAGGCCTGTCCATGTGGGCCATGGCAGAAGTGGCCCCCACATTCCTGTCCCTGGGCAGAAGCAGGAGTGGCCTGGCAGTTTTCAAAGCCTCCTCCCTCCCCAGGCTCCACCACCCCCATGGTCCACCATGTAGGGTATCCTCAGCCCTCTGCTGTTGTCACCCAGCCAGAGCCATCTGAGACCTGTCAGACTTAAAGGGGGTAGGCAAGGGTTCATGTCTCCCACCTTGAGGACAGGGGTCAGGAGCCCAGAGAGGGCAGAGGCTCCCATGGGTGCTCAGCCCAGAGTCCCCTCCCTGACTTCCCCATGCAGAATCTCCCAGCCACTCCTTACCACAGCACTCCATCCCCTCCATCCATCCATCCATCCATCCCTTCCATCTATCCATCTATCCATCCATCCCCTCCCTCCATTCATCCATTCATCCATCCATCCTTGTTCACCTTGTCTCCATCTGCACACACAGTGGGTTATGCAGTATTCGCCAACGGCCCCAGGGACCAAGGTCATGAGCTCACATTTGGGCACACATGGGTCACGAACTCAGGTGGTCCTGAGCTGGAGGGGCCAGGACTGAGGGCAAGGCCCAGCCCCCACCAGCTACAGGATGAGCAGGTAGAGGCAGCCCCTGAGGGGCACCCTCCCACCCTGTGCCTTTGCTCTGGGCCCTCCCACCTGGGGTGTCCATGCAGGGACATTGGGGAGCTAGCCACACCAAGTGTGCAGGGCCCATCCTGCTGAGTCACCTCCAGGGCCTCCCCACCCCGCAGCCCACCCATGCTTCCTGTCCTCTCAGGGCAGCGGTGCTATCTACAGCTCATCTTACGGGGGGCCCTGGTCAGCCTCACCCACCTGGCACCTTCTCGTAGCCCCCAGAATTCATGTTGCACTTCTCACCCTCACCCTGATTCCAGGATGGAATTAGGTAGGGGCTTTGGGAGGCAATCAGGGCCTAAAGAATGGTACGTGCACCATTGTGAGACCCCAGAGAAATGGGACATAGTGGTGCCAGCTCTGATGCCAGCTCCTCGGGAGGCTGAGGCAAGAGGATCTCCACTTTAAGGCTAGCCTGAGAAACTGTCCCAAAATAAAAAGGCTGGTTGCATAGCTTCAGGGTAAAAAGCATTTGCCTAGTGTGTTTGAGGTCCTGGGTTTGATCCTCAGTATTGCAAAGCAAAACCCAGAGCAACCCTTGCCCCTTCTGCAACACGAGGACATAGAAAGACAGTTTTTGGCCACTGATGTCAGAGTCCCTTCCTGGTTCCCGTCTAGGCCCAGGAAGTCTGAACTTATATTCCTAATAACCCGTTATTGGAATTCCACCAAGTCAATTCCAATCTAACACTCTCAGCACAACCCATGGCGATAACAAAGACACTAAAACATACTTACACAATTAATGGGGAGCCAAGGAGCCCTAGGTCCAACCATGAAAGCAGCTTTCCAGAACCAAGAGAGCAACCCAGGGCTGCACTCGGGTTTTATTCATTGGAGAAGGGGGAGTGGCTTGTGAAAGGGAATTGTGGGAAGAAGGTGAGCTGTGAGCTGGGCTAGGTAGGAGGCCTGCATTCACCTCCGCTATATTTAGAGATTTACAAAGGAAGTAATCTGCATTATGCTATTGAGATAGCATCTAATATTTTGGGGTCTGGTGCTTCATCTCTGATGTGTAATCTTTCAAGCCCCAGGAAGTCATAGCCTCTATCTCGAGGCTCGATCCCAGCTGACACCGTGGAGCAGTGGCTCTTTGTCCTGTTATCAGGGAAACACACATGCCATCTTCAAAATTTACCAGCAGCGCCTCGGCTAGACCATTACACACTGCTTAACCGTTTGAGTCCCAAGCAGCACGATCATGCTGCTGAGATTTTATGTCGAGAAAACCCAGCACATTTCGAACATTGTGGACAACTGACGGTTACCGATTGTCGAAGTCGCGTGCTCAGATTTACTGATGCAAGTACATCACACAGCTCCTTTTAATATAAATAGCACATTTTACAATAGGTAGAATGATACTATAATAATGCAATAATACATTACAAAATAAAAATTTTTATTTTGTTCGAGATAGGTATACAGCATTTTATCCGATTCATCGATGAAAAATAAAGCGCTATCACTCTGCTTGGTATTTCTCGACATAAAACAAGCGCTATCACGCTGTTTGGGTCTTTTTGTACTCATTTAGAGAAAGTGCAGTTGTGCTGTTTGGGATTCTTCGACACTGTTTTTTCAATACCCCCTGGGACTCAAATGGTTAAGGCCAATTGAAAGGATAATGAGAAGTCCTAGCCAGCTCTGTACATTTCAATGAGAGGGAATAGGGTCAGGCTCAGTCAAAACGGAGACAGTGGCTTTTCTTTTAAGGAGAGCTGCTCAGGCGGTCCTCCACATACTGACAAGCCACCCGCCCGCAGTAGGCCCTAGCCCTCCACCTCTGCCCTGCCTGCACGCCCCTGAGGACAAGGGCTGGGTCTCAGCTGCCTGCGCACCCTCCCCTCTGGGCCTAGCGGGGCTTTGCTGCCTCTGGCCTGTGCAAGCCTCAGAACCACGGTCCCTCTGAACTCAGCAGAAGGGTCCTGGACACCAGAGTGCACGCGGGGCCAGGGCCAGGGCCCACGCTGTGCAGCTCACCCAGCTCCCTGGCTAGCCCAACCTGCCCCCCAGGTCTCTGCCGGAGGCAGAGGAGCCACCTCCGCGTGTCCAGGGGAGCAGCCCAGGCAGGCAGCCCAGGGCTCAATGTCTTCCTCTGCCGGGGAAGTGCGAGGCTTTCTGCCACAATAACTATGGCCCTATGAGTCTAGACCCCCACACACACCCAGGCCAAGGACAGTGCTGGTCAGTGAGCTCAGAGCATGCTCCAGGCCACTGCATTAGCAACCCACCCTGCCAGCTGCCCACCCCCCCAGCCTGCGTCTTCTGGTACAAAAGTCATTTGGGAACACATGGTCTGTCACCACCGGGTGGCCATGGAAGACAGGCCTGGGCCGCCTTGGCACCTGGCCCAGGTGTGTTGGGGCTTGGGGGACGCTCAGACTCTGGGAATACACTCTCCGCCGGGAGCTCAGAGGCTAGGGATTCAGAATCCTCAACTTGGTCTTGGTCTCAGCCAACAAGATGCCATCATTCCACGGTTCAGGGTCCCCTTCTCTCCAAATCAGCACCCTGACTTCTTTTGAGAACTTGGGGTGACTGAGTTCCAGCCCACAGTGGGATCAGGCAAGAAGTGTGCAGCCTGCACAGAGGCTGCAGGAAGCCAGGGGCTCCTGTGGGGCCGTGGGCAATGGCCCTGGGGGTCCAGAGCTGTGAGCTTGTCACTCCCACCTGCTGAAGCCACAGGCAAGCAATCGGGGCACCTGTAGGTCACTGTCACCAAAAGCCTGTGATGCCACAGTTCCCCATTTCCAGTGGGGAGGAGGTGGCCCTGCGGTCAGGGCCCAGGACACCCTCAATGACCCTGTCCCCTCTTGGAGACACTGGGCCACTCTTCCCACTGGTGTCTGAGGGGTCAGGCCCCAGGAGGCGGACACCACACCATGAGTCCAAGGCACCCATTTGCCGTGAAGGAGCATGAGTCTGTTATAAAGTGGCCGACTGTGTATTCAGGGCAAAAACACCCCGAGGATCTGGAAGCAGCAGCTGCAAAGTTCCGAGAATGGCGAGATGCCTGTCAGACCACCTCGGGCATCCGCCCTGCCTCGAATGCCTAGCCCCTGGCCTGGCACTGGACATATCCCTCTCCTGAGCCCGACTGCTGGACAAATCTACAAACGCCCCTCACGGGTGAGGGCTCATGCACCTGCTGGTTTCTGCGACTGGGCTGGCGACTCTCCCTCCCTCCAGTCTGGGATGCACAGGGCCCAGCTGCAGGAAGCAGCAGAGGACACAGGGCCTGGAGGCCAGGTTGGCCCGCACCTTGAGTGCAGGGACCCGGGGACACATGCCAGCACAGGGCCGGGCTCCACCCCCAGCTGTTCTGTGGGGGTAACGTGGGTAAAGCTAAGCCCAGGCATGCACCAGTCCTGGCACTGAGGTGACAGACATCCCCTCCCCACATCGTGGTCACGTCCTCGGAGCCCTGGGCTGCAGCTCTCCACACTCACAGGTGCCGCCCAAGGCAGGGGCGCCAGGAAGGCCCTGCTCTCCCAGACCTCCTCTAAGAGCAAGGTTTAGCATCCACCCTCGGTGTGCTGAGCTGCAGCCCTGGGCCCCTGGATACGTCACCTTACGGACACTGTGCAGAGGTCCTGGCCAGGACTGGACTCTGCGTGCCCTCTCCAGGCTTCGCTGCCTGCTAGATGCCAGGCCAGGGCACCCAGCCTCTGGTTCATGTCTCCACTGGAGAAGGGCGGCCCCAGGCTTTGGAGGGAAAGTGCACTCAGTGGTGGGCCAGTGTCTGGCCTTGGGCACGGCAGGCTGAGGTGGGACAGGCCTGAGGTGGACAGCAAAGGTGCATGGCTGGCCTGGAGGCTCAGAGTCCATGGAGGGGGCCGCGGTCAGCCCAGCAGGGCCCTGACCCACTCTCAGCTCCCCTAGAAAGTGGAGGTTAGTCTGAGGCCCAACCACAGAGGCCCTCTGAGCATGAACCGGAAGTTTCCGATGTGGGCACTGCTGGCCATGTGACCCTGGCTCTCTGGCCAGGTCCCACCCAGACCTCTCGCAGAGCGAGGCCTGGGCAAGGGCAGGAGGACCTACCGAGTGGGATCTGAAACACAGCATGGGCGGGGCTGGAGAAGGGGACACCTGGGCTTCTGTGCAAGCCTGCTCTGCCCAGATCCTGTGCCCAGACAAGACAGTCTGGATTGCTGGCTCTGCGTGGGGATATCCCTGCAGCCCTGCCTGCCTGGCCGTGAGCAGGACTCCCCTCCCTACTCCCAGAGGCCCCCAACCCATCACCCTTGTTGCAGAGGAAGAGAGAGGACACCTCCCTCCTCCAGCATCTCCTGGCCAGGTGGGTGGGGTGCACCAGGAAAGGGGCCTGGGCAGCACCCCCAGCAGGGCCCCCATCCCTGCCCACTCCCCTCGGAACTCCACGGTGAGGATGTCACTGCCTCCAGGCAGCCAGCATCACAAAGAAGGCCGGAAGCAGCCCAGTGACCTCACAGTACAACCCCATCCCTCAATCAGCACCTGCTGCAGTTCCAGGACCTCCCAGCCCAGCCTTCAGGGGCCTGCTGTGGGTGGCGGCTGATCCTGAGGGACTGAAAGGTGAGACAGGTGAGGTCTGCTGGGCGAGGGCCTGGCTGGCCTGCTCTCCTGGGCAGCTCCTGGAGGACCCCCATCCAGAGGCCAGCTGGCATCCTGCAGAGCCTGGAGGACACTTCCCGGGTGGCCTCATCCACCTCTCCCCTTGTGCAACAAGCCAGAAAGATGTTTGCACCATCTCAGGCAGTGGGGACCGTGGCTGCCAGGGCCCAGCCTTGGCAGGATGCAGCCACCATGGAGCTTGGCACGCAGCCCTGCCGCCTCTGCCCAGGTCACCGGCTCCATCTGCAGGGTCTCACTGCAGATGTCCCTGGTCCACAGAAGTCCAGTGGAACCTGCAGGACAGAGCGGAGAGAGCTGGCAGAATGCATGAGTGACATCTAGGATGGGCACAAACCCAGCAGGGAACTCACAAGTGCCTCCCTTGGCACCTCCCTTGGCGGGTGTGTGGATGCCTGGGGGCGGGCCCTAGTCAAGTGCAGAGCCCACAGGCTGAGTCCTGCCCCTAGGGAGGTGACCACCTCGTGAGATAGTGGAGACAGGAGCCGAGGCTGTCGGACAGCGCAGCGGAGGAGGGGCTGGGCCTTCTTCAGTTGCACCCAGAAGCCTCCCAGGAAGCCCCCACGCACACACTGACAGGAAACTTTAGAAGGAGCAGCGGTGGGGGCCCTGACAGAGGAGCTCTGAGGAGGCTGTGCCCACAGGGCAGTGGCACTAAGCATTGTCTCATCCTGAGGCAAGAACAAGGTCCAGCCACTCCAGTAGGCATGGGTGCCATGGACTGGGAATGGCACCCCCTGCTTAGGCACCCCTCGGGACAGGCTGGGGACAGAGCTTAGGGGGCTGCAGCACGGGCAGTGGGCTTAGAGCAGGCACTAGGGGCAGAAATGCAAGGATGTCAGACCCCAGGAACCGGGGACTCAGGACTGGATGGGTGTGGGGGTCACAGGAGCAGTCCAGGATGGCTCCACAGTTTGGCATCAGCAACTGGGAGATGGGGTCATCTGGGGGAGCCCTCCTGGGGGCTTCATGGCTTGAGGTGCTGGACAGGTGACCCTGCTGATCAGGAGACTGAGGGGGCAACAGATGAGGCGTAGGGCCAGGTCCCAGTCCCGTCATCACCCTACTGGGGAACTGAGACCACCAGGTGGCCATGCAGGGACTCACCCAGCAGGTCCCAGCCTCCCCTCAAGTGGAGCTGCAAGGCAAGTGACACCCAGATAGGGTAAAAGATGCATCTGAGACCCCCATAAGCCAGGCAGAGCCCAGGCAGAGGCCAGGGGTCACAGGGGAGGAACACAGAACCCAGGCATCCGTGGGTCACAGGGCTCACAGCTACCTGTCCCAGAATGCGTATGCATTCACTCTGCAGACAGGACAGCGCCAGGCGGCTCTCAGGGACACACGCTTGGGCTCACACACACACACACACACACACATAGGGGCATGGGTGCACACACAGACCTGCAGCCTTGCGTGCTTACCCATGCACACCCAGTGCCTACACACTCAAGGCGTGCAAACACTTGCACGCACATTCACACCTGCACATGAATGTGCTCACACGCACACAAACCTGAAAGCCTCTGCAGTCTGCAGTCTTCGTCCCCACAGCCCTCCCTGCCCAGGTCCCTGTTGTGCCACAGCAGGGACCCCAGCGTCTCCCCTGTCCCTAGGGAGTCCTCCACTGCTGCCCACTGCCCGGTTGGCTCAGGAAGCTGAGCCCTCTGTAGAGACAAGCTGCACCCCAGCCAGGTGGCTCTGGGGGCTGGGCTTCGGGCTGTCCCTTCCTGGTCCTCATGCTCATCGCTGAGAGATGCAGGTCCTCTCTGTCCTCCTCTCAGGGCACCTGTGCTCCAACAGGACAGACGGACAAGAAGCCCAGCAGCCCTTGCTGCCTCCTGGGCAGCGGCCAGGCCCATGGCCAGGCCTGCGGCTCCAGGCCCCCGGGGGCACACCTAGCTCCGGTGGCACCACCACAGAGGTCCTCGGACAGCACGGGAGCCCAGCCTTCCAGTCCCGCTGCAGACCTGGCTATGATGACCTTGAGACCAGCCTGCACCATGGCTGGAAGGGCCTCCTCCCTGCTGCCCTGCGGCGCCCCCCAGGCACTTGGAGATTCTGGCCGAGGGCTAGCGTGAGAGCCGGGAGAGCCAGGTGCCCTCGGCCAGGGCTCTGGCCTTGGAAGTGGAGGCAGGGACTCAGTGTGCCCCGAACGCCCGCCGGGGCTCCCACCGCCTCTGCTGCTCCCGCCTGCGCCTCTCAGCTGTGCACCTTCCGCGCAGAGCCCGCGATGGGGAAGCCGGAAAGCCCCGTGGGGATGGTGGACACAGCCTGCCGGGCAGCGCAGAAGCACCGAGGCTTCCTGGAGAGGGGGCTGCTGCTCCTGCTCCTGCTGGCGACGGGTGCCCTGGTGGCCCTGGGCGTCCTCTACAGCCGAGGTGAGTGCAGGGACCCCGAGCCCGCTGTCCGCCGGTTCCGCCCCTCAGGGTCTGCACCCCAGCGGAGGAACACCCGGCCCTGGGACGAGCGGGTCTTCCAGCGCCCCGGGCTCTCGGCTGTGCCGCCGACCCCTGACAGGCTGCGGGAAGACCCAGAGGACACTGACCTGCAGGGCACCGGCCTCCCTCCCGAGAGCTGCCGGCGTGGCACGGGCTGGCGCAGCCGCCTCTGAGGCTCCGCGCCGCCCCTCGCCTCTGCACTGGGCGGGCGGGACTCCGGGAAGTCAGACGCCCCCGCCCCACCGCCACCCCCCACTGCTGCCGGGCCTGTGCTGCAGTTCCCAGCCCGCCCGGCAGCAGGAGCCCTCGCTCCGGAGCGGGGACCCTCCCACCCCGCGCCGGAGGACAGCATCTGCGGGATCTGCTCTGCCGCCAGTGACCCCAGGCAGTGTCCTCGGACCTGGTTCCTTCTGCGCCAGGCTCCGCTCACTGCAAGGCGGTGCGTGGGGTCCACCAAGGCTGAGGCGTGGCCAGGGCTGCTCTGCAGGGCCCCAGCTGTCCCAGAACTGCTCCCTGCTGCCCGCATCGCTCCCCCAGCCCCCATGAGATCTAGTGAAAGAGCAGGTGCATCCCTTGGGGTGGGGAACGCCCATGCCAGGCAGCTCTCACCCCCTGAACCGGGCAGTAGGCACCTGGGGACAGCGCTCCCCAGAGCCGGGTTGGTGGTGCTTCTGGTGTGTGGATGCCGGCGAACTGCTTGCACCGAACCTGGCTCCACAAGCAGGGCATGTGTCTCTAGAATGCTCCCTGGGAGGACAAAGTGGGTGGGTTCCTGGGCAGCCCCAGGCGGGAACCACATGCGCGGCAGATGCTGCCTGGTGGCCACGTGGTCTCTGGCCCCAGGCCCTCCCACAAGACAGCGGGCACTGCCAACACCAGGACAGGGGCATTGGGGTAGAGGAGGCTCCATCACCCGGAGGAACCAAGGTGGGGAACCTTTGTTTGGAGCTGCTGGGCTCAGAACGCTGGGTGGGTGGGGCCTCCCCTCCTCTGAGGTGCCAGGAGACAGGCCCCACCCCACACCAGCTAGGCTCCTCCCCTGGAGGGGTCCTCTGAGGGCTCTGGCCACCTTCAGCCTGTCTCCATCGCTGTCTGCTGTCCCTTCCTCTGCCCAGCGCTGCACCCACACAGCTGGGAGCTCCTTGACCCTGGCAGGGCCGGGCAGTCTCTGACACCCCGTCGGTGTCCTCACCCCCCAGGAGTGACCCCCGGCTGTCCTTGGTCCATGAGGGGCCAACAGGAGGCTTGTTGTAGTGCATTTCTGTATTTTCTCATTTCCATTCCAGTACTGTGCTTGACTCCCAAGTCATTTAGATTTATTCTTCTAATGTGTCGACGCAGGTGAGCTCTGGCTAGCTTCCTAAGCTTTCAGCAGTTTCCGGCTTCACGGGGCTGGCGTCAGAAGCCCCGGCTCCGGCCTGCACTGGTAGAGTCTCCTGTGCTCTCTGTTGGTCTGGCAGGTAGTGCAGCCCCTCACACAGAGCTCTCGTGCCCACGGGCTCAGACCACTCCCGGGGGTATTTGCTTTCTTCTGGCTTTGATCTGTCAGTTATTGAAAGGTGTGTGTGTGTGTGTGTGTGTGTGTGTGTGCGCACATGCATGCGCATGCACATATGTGCACATGTGTATGTGCAAAACTCTTGCAGTAGAGAATTACTAGTTTCCTGCAGCACGCGTGTGCACTGCCTCTCCGGGTGACCGTCCGTGTTGCGCGTTGCTAACCTGTACCTCCCTGGTCAAGTACAAACTTACATAACTTGATGTTGCAAGGCTATATGACATGGATTCAAATTCTGAGATGAATACACACATATGTATATACGTGTTAGACTGCACTTTCTAAACGTGAGACAACTTTATATTTAGATAGATAGAAGGAATTCAGCTGTCTAGACGTGATTATGTAATGACTTTCTGGCTGGGCATTCTTTACCCTAAATTCTATCTTGCTGTAAGTTTTCTCTGTCCTGCGTGAAGAGTAGCATTTGCTTACTGTCTGTTTTTCATGTTCTTTTCTCTGGAAACTTTGCCTCGCACCCTACGCGTGCCTGGCAGCACAGTGTGGCTCGGCTTGGGCCGCCTGTGCCGTGGGCGCATCTGTCCGCCTGTGGTTGCCGTCCTTACGGAGATGGGCTCTTCTCTGCGGTAGTCTCTTGTCCGTGGCACCCATCCGCTCTTTCCTCGCCTCCTTTGGACTGCTCTAGAGCTCTTCCCTCTATTTCCCTTCAACTTGCTTGGAGCCTTTGTATTTCAGTCCTTTGGATGGTTATCTCAGACTTTTTTATTTTAATTTCTGGTTACTTTAAAGGCAACCAACTTTTTTTTTTTTTTTTTTGAAAATTTAAGTGTTTTTACAAAAGCCACAGTCCTGTTGCAAAGGCGAGCAGAGACACCGAGACAACGCCCAGGATCTGGAGCCAGATTTATTTATGTCAAGGGGCACTATTGGGATCACTCTGGAATATCAGACCTAGGTCTCGGGCGTCTATGGGATAAACAGGCAGGAAGTGCAGAGGCAGAAGGGCCTGTCTGTTGGGGACTGGTTTATACAGTGAGTATCACAGTGACCAGCTGTGAGAGACAGGAGCAACTGCAACTGTAACAGGAATCATTACTTAGGCCCATAACGGGTATACTGGCTGTGGGGAGGGGGTGTCCACTTTTTGCTACTCTGTACCCTGACCCCACCCATGCTGGAATGCTATTTGTCAAGAAGCAGTCATGACCCCTGACTGTTTTATCAATTAAATTTTATTGGAACAGTGCCACACCCATCTATTTAGGTACCACCATGGCTGCCTCCTGCTGCAACAGTGCTGAGTAGGTGGGACCGAGACCCAGTGGCATCTGCCATCTGGCCCAGGAGCATGTGACCAGCTCTGCTGGAGAGTCTCCCGTGTCGCTGAATTGGGTTCTTTTTTTTTTTTTTTTTTAATTTTATTTATTTATTTGTTTGCTTGTTGTGTTTGTTTCTTTATTTTATTTATTTTGTGGCTGGCTCAGCCTGCCCTGGTGGTGGCGCTGGCGCAGCGTGTGGTGCCGGGGATCAAACCGCAGTCCCTGCAGTTGCTTGAGCTTTCCTAAGCAGGCGCTTTAGACCACTGAACCATCTCGCCGGCCCCCTGAATTGGGTTCTTGATTGCACAGTGTAGACCATGAAGGGCATGGCGTGGCTAACACCCAGAGTCCACAGCCTAGCTGGGGCTTCCAGCTCCTCGAATCCCAACTGCGTGGCCCTGGACAGCCTCCAGGCCACTCCTAGTCCTCAGCTTCCTTATCTGCAAAGTGGAAACAAAGGGGTGCGTGCAGGAGAGCCTGACTTGAGGGCTCAGGACTTTCAGGGATGCACGTAATGCCACGCACTGCGCCACTGTGGTCAGGTTTGTACCACGCCGTCCAGCAGGTTTTGCCATCAACTGCTCTGTGCTGTCGCTCCACCTGAGCTCGCTCGTGTCGGCCAGCCGTGGCTCTGTTAATCCAGCCTCTTCCTCTTCCTCCTCCTCCTCCTCCTCGTCATGATATTTTAGGGCCTCATTGCCACAGTGAATGGTGAAGAGTAGTGGACTCCTTGGGCTGGTGGTATAGCTCAGTGGCATAAGCACCTGTGTGAAAGCGCAAGGTCCTGAGTTCAATCCCCGGTACCACAAAAAAAAAGTCACAAAACTATTTCAGGGGCCGGCAAGATAGCTCAGCAGTCTAAAGTGCCTACTTAGGCAACCGCAGGGACCGCGGTTCAATCCCCAGCACCACATGCTGTGTCAGCCCCACCCCCAGGGCAGGCTGAGCCGGCCACAACATGAATGAATGAATGAATGAATGAATGAATGAATGAATGAATGAATAAATAAATAAATAAAATTTGGGGTCAGCAAGATGGCTCAACGGTCTAAAGTGCCTGCTTAGGCAACTTCAGGGACCGCGGTTCCATCTCCAGCATCACATGCTACACCAGCCCTATCCCCAGGGCAGGCTGAACTGGCCATAATATATGAAAAAAAAAAAAAAAGTAATGGACCCCACTTGCCAACATCAGCAGTGATCTTACTTGAGGAGCTGCCCTTGCTGTCGCATTACTTTTCATTGCAGGGCCTGCCTTAAGCCATCTTAAATAACAACCTTGTATTTTTAAAAACAGATCTTAGTTTAGCTGTGGGAGATCCAAGAACAGCTCGCAGCGGCGTCTGCTGCTGACCACCCCAGAGCTGAGAGCACTCAGGACGCGCTCCTCAGCGTCTCCCTCTCTCCTTCCCGCTGGCCCCACAACCTCGCAAGTCTCGTTCCCAGGAATGATCAGAAAAATGAGCAGCTTTTATTTTTATCTTTTTTTTTTTTTTTTTTTCAGAACCAGGGATTGAACTCAGGCTCTTGCACTTGCCAGGAAAATGCTTATCTACTGAGCTATCTCCCCAGCCCTTGAGCAGCTTTTAATTTGGCCCAAGTCACTACGCTTCCCTGTCCTCTTCCCTACAGGTTCAAAGCTGGGTAGAGGTTCAAAGCTGGGGTGCAAAGCACCCCCTTTGGTGGTTCCTGGCCTGGCATGCAGCCTGACCTCAGCCAGGGGCGGACCTGGTGTGCCTGGTCCTGGTGGAGCTCTCAGCACCCTGCTCCTGTCCCCCTCCAGAGCTGCGGGCCTTGCTGGCCTGCGGTGGCAGGGAGCACCTCCCTCAGTGGGCAGCGGCATCATTTCATACGATCCACGGTGATTTCCATTTCTGCATATCCCACCTGGCTCATGTGCTCCCTACCCCAGGAGTCCTCAGGAAACAATTACTTCTCTTTTCTGAGTCACATACCTTAAAGCCCTTCCAAGTGTCATTCATGGACAGTGATGTCAGCATCATCTGAGATCTTCATAGAATTTTGGAAACCCAGACCGACACAGGCTGCTGGACCAGTGTCCTGATTTGGTGAGATCCCCCAGCCCTACCTCTGTGCGTGAAGCTTGGGAAGCCCCTTCAGGTGAGGGCAGGCACTTAGCAGATTCACCTGATAACCAGAATAACTGGAACAATTGCTAAAAACCCAGGCCTACCTCAATCTACTGAGGCAGCCTTAACACAGAGCCCTGGGCTGAGTGGCTGCAACACAGAAACGCATTTTTCTCACAGTTCTGGAGACCCGAAGGCCTAGGTTGGGCTGGTGGGGACTTTGGTTGCCGCTGAGCTGAAGCACTCTCACTGGCTTGCAGACAGATGCCTTCCTGCAGTGTCACATGAAGTAGAGGCATTGCTTCCTGCTCCTGTGGGATGCCATCCCCAGTAGAGTACGGAGCCACCCTACGACCTCATTTAACCTCCATCTTCTCCTCAGGTGGTAGGAGGGGCTTTAACATAGGAATCTGAGGAGGCAGCAAACATTGGCGACAAAACGCTTCCTGGGTGAGACCCAGAATCCAGTAGAGAAAGACCTCCAAATCCACACTACCACAAACACTTGCTTTCTTGGGATCCGGTCCTGGAGACCCCAACTCTGCAACAGTCTGTCAGCAGTACATTTTTAGTGTTTGTTAACATTAGAAGTACCTAGTATTTATCATGCAATAATCGTGTAACTGGCCCTGGGTTCTCTCTCAGGCTTGTTTCCATGGTCCACTGGCTCCCACACTGTGGCTGGGAAGTCTGCCATCTGTCCTTCCACCAGCTGGGCTTACGCGTCTCTCTCAGCTCTCGGCTCTGAGCTATTTCCCTTTGTTGTTGTTCTGAATTTTTACCATTAGGCAGCTGGCTATGGAATTCTTTTTTATGTACTTGGGATTTGTGGATGTGTGCCTCAGGATCTGAGCATTATTGACACATAATATTTCAGAAAACTGTAACTAGCATCTTTGTAGGTATCTATTTCTTTCTTCTAAAATTCTGGTGCCCTATATGCTCAGGTTTTCTCCCTCTCCCCTCCATGCCTTCAGTTTTCTGTTGCATTTTCCATCTCTCAGACATTATCGTGCATTCCAGGACAGTTCTTTAGCGTGGCATCCCAGCCTCCTGGATCTCTCTTCAGCTCTAACAGCTGGCACCTCATCCATTCCTTGTGTTTTGTGGCCATTTATAAATCTCAACATCTATAAGCTTTTGTTCCTCAAATGCACAATCGATTCATTTTTAATTTGATTTTCAAATGTTCTTTGTGCTTTTAATTCTTTTAAACATATCATTTTATTTTGGATATGATAAAATTTAGTTCCCTTTTAAACAGTCTTTTATTTTTTTGTTTATTTTTCTGTATTTAGGACAGGGTCTCCAGGGTCTATAGGTTCTACAGGATCTCTCTACGTAGATCAGACTCACAGTGGCCCACCTGTGTTCACCCAAGTGCTGGGATGACAGGTGCATGCCACTATTCCCAGTCTCAATTGCCATCTCAGCGCACCCCGGGGTGGGGCTGGCAGAGCACGCCGTGGATCCAACCCTGGCCACTGCGCTCTGCTGCAGTAGATGCTTTAGTCTCTGAACTATCAGGCCAGCCCTCTAAGCTTTCTTTTATATCAAACATACAAATGTTATGTGCTGCATCAGGTACCTGTTGATGCCTTAAAGCCACCTCTACACACACCCAAGGCTGGGCTGGGCTCAGCTGACTGGGCTCAGCGGAGCAGCTCCACCCCGTGGGAATTCCTCCATCTGCAAGGACCTAGATGTGTCTCTGCCCCAGAAGTGGCAGAATTTGAGAGGACAGGTGAAAACCACACAAGCCTCTCGGGGCCTGGACCAAGACTGCAACATGAGCAGTCCCACTGGCCAAAGCAAGTCACATGGGAAACTCAGTTGGGACAGGCAGAATATCCTCTGCCCCTTTGATGGGACAATGAGCATGACCAAAACAGGGATTCGGAGAGAAGCCAAAACTTGAGCTGATGATGCCATCATTAGGGCTGGACAGCTCACAAATCTGAAGCCCTAGGTATCTTGTTTCTATCATTCCTTTCTTATAGTTTTATTTTCACAAACATAAAGCTATATCTGATTTGGTTTAATCTGTGGGCTGAGCAAGTTTCCCTCGGAGGACATGGTGTGTTTCCATCAGGCCCCTGGGGTGTCACCAGCCTCAGCTCTACACTTCGGTTTCCCTGGCCACGCAGTACATAACTGCATCCACGCCCCCATGTGACAGTGGCCAGTGCCTGTACATTCCCAAGGGATGGAGGTTTTCCCATCAT
The DNA here is from genome assembly GCA_004027915.1 of Capromys pilorides. NCBI lineage: Eukaryota > Metazoa > Chordata > Mammalia > Rodentia > Capromyidae > Capromys > Capromys pilorides. The sequence continues at coordinate 108,026 of PVKN010000053.1, read as the reverse complement.
GGTTCTTTGTGGCTTTCTTTAGGAAGAAAAGGAAGAGGCAAGGGAAGAGACACTGGGAGTCAGAGAAGCAGAGAGGGATGGGAGGGAGAGAAGAAGCAGAAAAACGTAAATCAAGGTCCTAGTGAAGTCAATTTGGAAACCTTTAAGAAAAATCCTTTAGAAAACCAAATATTCAGGGGTGATGCCAAAACTATCCTTTACAATATAGAGCCTGAAAGCAATAGACATATTACCAAAGCCACTTAAGCAGGTGTGAAAGAACGGAGAGAAGGTCGTGTCAGCTAGACACTCAAGCTGCTCCACCGTGCACCACACAGGGGAAGACTTTCCTTGCTGGAGATGATGTGCTTCCTGCTGATCCTATTTTGGCAGCTGAGGAACTTCGTTTCCATGCAAGCTTCATGTGCAAAGAGGGGTTCTGGCTGCTTTGCTTCTGACTTGGATAAGCAAAGATTTTCAGTCACAGTGCTGAGACTGAGTGTAAATTCCGCCCCAGCTATGCCACGATCTTGGCCACATCAACCTGCCCCCACCAGCTTTCCATGCTAGAAGTAGCACTGGTGAACCTCCCCCAGCTCCTTGTGATAATTAATGAGGTGCTGTAAATGAGGGGTGATGTGCAGAAACGTGTCTATCTCACGGAGCTCAGCATCAGAACGGTGGCCTCCGAGGCCCACTCGTGAGCTGCTGCTCCTGGTAAGGCCACAGACTTCTCTGGAGTGTGGCAGCTGAGGTTGCATCTGAGAGGCCCAGGGACATGAGCTCTGATCCAGGAGGCACAGGTCCCCCACCTTGGTTTCAGAGATTATTCCAGCTGTGTCTGATGCAGCTGGACACACGCTGGTCAGAGGCCACACCTGGCTCTCCCACGACATGTTTGTCCACTGCCTCTCCATCCTGAGGTTCACCATTCCTTCCCACCAAATTGGATGTCCAACCAGTGTCATGTTCTTTCTATGTGAGGGCATGTGGACATTTGTTGTAGCCTTTGTCTGAAATGTCTTATTTTAATCTTTGAAACATGTTCGGAAGGGCATGGAATTCTAAGCCGAGGGTTTGCCATTTTCTCTCAAGGGCTTGAACTGCGTGTTCCACAGTCTCCTGGCTGCTGTTGTTCCTGATGAGAACTCAGCCATGACGTCACTGTTGCTCTGTGTGTGTCATGCATCTTTGATGTTTTCTTGTCTGCTTCTAAGAATTTCTTTTGTCTTCAGCTCCCAGGTCTGCAGTTGTGCTTTTCTATGTAGAGATCCTGTTTGACATATAATGAATGTCTTAGATAGGCAGGTTTTATGTCTTTCTTGGCCATGAGCGCTTGCAAAATTGACTCCAGTGACAGAAATACTAACCAATTTAATAGAGCCCTACATATCTCAGGCCCTCAGTTTAGGTTTTTGAAGTCATATTGTCCAACTACAGAACAGCTTCAAGTTTACAAAGCAATTGCAAAGATAGGAAGAGTTCTTCTGTCGCCACACGCAGCCTCCCTCTGTTATCAAGACCATAGGAGCATCAAACCTTTAGCACAAGCACTGAACCAGTCTCGAAATACTAGTGGTAACAGGATCCAGGTATTTCCGACTTGCAAGCTTTCCCTTGGCATCTTCCTTCCACTGCAGGACACTGCTGGGTACGCCAAATGGCACTTGGGGGTCAAGCCTTCCTTGGCGCCTATTGGCTGTGGTAGTTTCTTGCTTTATTGTCGTGATCTTGACAGTACTGGCCAGGTACATCACAGAATGTCCCTCAGTGTGGGTGCGTCGATGCTCATTTTGTGCGTTGGGTTATAAGCCAGCACTGCTTCATTTGTCGCTTGGATTATCCTCACTCTGCCATAATCTCTGCTGGGTGGCTTGCACAACCTTGCTATTCCTCTATCATGGTTTGGGGACCTTTAGAGACTACAGTTAGTGCGTTCTCATTTTTACCTCTGTCAAATACCCCCAGCTCATCCTGTGTACTTCCTGGCCTAGTTGTAGAACTGATTGTTTTTCCAAAGAGCCCCTTGGTTCCCCTCTATTGGATAACAAAATTAGAAACCAAGCTCTGGCTGCAGCCATGCCCCCTGATATGCCTGGGTTGTAGAAGCGTTGACTCTTTGTTAGCTGGTGGAGCAAGGATTGTGTGTGCACGCGTGCATGTTGCGTGCGCGTGCACACACTCACCGGCGTGTACATTTCTGTCATGCCGCTACACGCAGCGTCGGCACCCTCAGAAGGCTGAGCCTGAGCTTCTGACTGCCACCCCATGAGTCCCTGCTCCCCCTTCCTTGCTTCTCCCACTGGATCACGTTTCGCTTAGCGTTGCAAGAAGCTCTCGCCAAGGTGACTGCGCTGCTGGGCAGCCTCGGGGCAGTGGGTGGTCCTCTGCCTCTGCCCCTTGCAGCGTGGGCCTCCCATCTGCCTGTCTTTAACTCCTCTGCAGACAGGTGGGGGGACCTCTCCGAGGTCTGAATTTGCATTTCCACAGTGGCGAACGATGCGTGACATTGTCAGGCCTTTCACCCGTTCTCAGTTGGGTGGTTTGCTTCCTGATGGTTGAGTTTGAAGTGTTTCATACATTTTGGATAGAATTAGATAAATTCTTTGCAAATCTTTCCTTCTACTTTGTGGCTGATACTTTTGCTCTCTTAAGGGTCTCTCATAGAGAAGGAGTTTTTAACTCTTCACACCTAGTATCGGTCTTTTTCTTCTCTAGAATCACACTATTTGCATCACATTTGGAAAGCAGCCGCCACGCCTGAGCTCACATATGTGCTCTCTCATGATCTCTTCAGACAGTTCGACAGGGTGTACTCATTCCGTGTTACTTTTTGTGTGAGGCGAGCCCATGTTGAGGTTGCTTGTGTGTCTGGGCGGTGCTGTCCCCCTGGTGCCCACTGGAGACTCCTCTCCCCCACCTCATGGATTGTGTTCCTTTCACAAAGATCAGTGGATTCCTGTGTCAGTCTGTCCCTGGTCCCCTTTCTGCGCCTACCGTCCCCCACCTGACCTCCTTCTGTGAGCCCCTCCCTCCGTCCACACTCCACAGCCTGCAGGAAGTCTTCTGATGGGCACGACTCTTCCAGCCCCGCCCTCCTCGCTATTGCCTTGGCCATTCTGGATCTTTCCCACTCTGTACAAACTTCACAATGGTTTGTTGATACCGGACTTGGTGGTCAGAGTGCTGCTCGGCTCACAGACTCAGTTGGAAAGAACTGACGGCTTAGAAGGATCAACTTTCAATTCATGAGCATAGAACACTTCTCCATTTATTCACATAAGTGATTTGTTTGTTTTTTCTGGTGCTGGGGATTGACCTCAAGACTTTGCACTTGCCAAGCAAGTGCTTATTCTACTGAGCTATCTTCCCAGCCCCCACACACGTGATTTTTTAAAAATTGATGTTTCAGAGTTTTCCACATGTAAGTCCCATATAGAGTTTATTAGATTTACACGTGACTGTTTTCATGTTTACCTTCCGCGCCCTCTTGTCCCACAGAGCTGGGGGGCGTCCAGCACGGCCGTGGCCAGGAGGGGTGGGGAGGACACCCTCACCTCATCCCCTCGTGGGGGAGCATCCGGTTCTCACTGTGAAGTAACCTCTGCGCTTTTCTCTGTGTTTCCTTCTGTTCCGCTTGATGACCTTTCCTTCGCGTTTCACTTTGGACGACTCATCTATGTGCTGCGGTTGAGAACCATCATGGTCCATTTATTTTGAACTTTATTACCATGAAAGTCGTAGTGCTGTTAAGCTCCCCCGGCACCCACTTCTTCCTCCCTCCCTCCTCACACGCGCAGGCCGGCCTTCTTGGCACTTTTCTTTTCTGAGACTGAGTCTCACCGTGTAACTTCGGCTGGCCTCAGACTCTCACAGGTCCTCCTGCCTCAGCCTCCCAAGCGCTGGGATCACGGGTGTGCGGCTCCGGGCCTGGTCCTCGCGCCTCTTCCCGAGAGTCTTCGCTTGTGCCGTCATAGCTGCCTCTGTGGGCTGAGTCTGTCACGGCATTGGCCTGGCTTGGTCATTTGGGTTGGGGGGACAGCCAGAGGTGGTGACCGCCTGATCTGGTGAGTAAGATGGCTGGGGACAGGGCGCGGCGCTGCCCGAGGGGACCCTTGGTCTGATGGCACTCGCAGCGGCACTCCCCACATTTCTGATCGTGCCTTGAAAAGCAAGGACAGCGCCAGCCCTGCCTCAGAACGTGGCAAGCCCACGGGCTCAGCACATTCGAAGCAGACAGGGCGATTGTGAGGGCGATCGGAGTAGCCCTGTGTCTCATACAGTCATTGCTCAGGGCAGAGCAGGTCCCTGCGTGCCTGGGCAGGGAGCAGCAGGGAACAAAGACAGACAAGAGACAAGCTTCTTTTAGTGTGGGGCGCCGGGAGGCACTCTTCTCCTGTGGACCCACTCCGTGACCTCTCCGTGCAGCCCATTTTTATCAGAGCGAAGCTCAGGGCTCAGGCGCTTTTCTTGGATCAGAACAGGGGGATAAAAGGGAGAGGAGGTTAGCATTCCAAAGGGAGCAAGCCTCCCCCCCCCCCCCGTGCCCTCCCCCTACTAGCTTGCCTAGGGGCAGGGGAGGATTTGCAAGCTCTGCCGCCCCCCTGAGGCGAGTCCCACCTGGAGGGACCTGGGACCTTGGTCTAGTGGCCTGGTCCCCTACACAGCAGTGAGCTGTTGTTTCCTGTCTCCTGGTCCCAAGATTGTCTTAAACTCGAGCACTCGCCATGGGTTCCACCCGCATCTCGCCCACAGGCAGCTGCTGATCCTCCTCACTCCAGGGCGCTCAGCACTGCGTTACCCCTACCCCCCCGCCCAGTCCTTCGCTGCTTCTGTGGCAGCTGCAGTGCGTTCTTTCCTGTAGTTTCCACGTATCTAGCGGAGCCCACCCAACAGTGCCACGGCTTCCACCTTTTCTGCGAACCCTGCCATTATTTCAGCCACCACAGCCACTCCCTGCTGCCCGAAACTCGGGATCCTCATAAGCCCACTTCTTTGGCTGCGCACGGCCTTCTCCCCTCTCCCAGGGGCTTGCCTAGCTTCCCTGCCCGCCCTGCCAGGGCGACCACCAGGTCCCTGAAGGCCCCATGGAAAGTACCCCAGCAGGTGCAGACAGCCCCCAGAGGCCGGCTCCCCAGACACCCAGCTTTCGCCCTGGCTCTCACCAGGGGCATGGCTGGGCAAAGGTTCCTGTCCTCGTGCCCTGGCCCGGGGCTGAGACCCACCTGGAGCCTCAGCTCTCGTGGGAATGGCTCCGTGGCATCTTCTGCTCACTCGCCGTGGTGAAGCGAGAGGTGGCGAGCGGCACTGTCTGCAGAACCCGCTCTGCCGGTGCAGAGGGTGTCTCGGTCCCTGCCTCCACGAATCGTGGGCCTCCTGGGTGGGGAGATGCAGCCACAGGCCAGGTCTGAGGACCCCAGACCTGGGGCTCCTCCTCCTGCGCCCCACAGCCCTCTGCACGCACCTGGCAGCTTGCCTTGAGGACCTGCTGCTGAGGGGTGAGGAGGCCACCTGGAGCCTTCAACAGTACTGAAGGCACAGGTGTCAGGGACCTGGATGCCAGGTCACCTCCCAGAAGGTCTTGCTTCTCCCTGCTCTGGAAGGACCAGGAGCTGCCCACCCGGGGGGCTTGGCAGATAGGCAAACCAGGGTCCCGTGGCCTACCCCTCGTGCCCCATGGGAAACAGGCAGGGCCTGTCTTTGGGGCCTGCCCCCGCGTATGGGCTCCCTGCTGACCAGCCAGCCATGGGTGGGAGCAGCACCAGTGCTGTGGGGAGCCTGGCACTGACCTGAGAAGCCCCCAGGGGCTCCAGGGCAAGCTGAGCGCTATGTCTTTCCCCAGGGAAGCAGCTGCCCCTCTTTTCTAGCCGGCAGTGCTCCTCACCAGAAGAGAGGACAGCTGTAAGACGAAAGCCCCGAGGTAGCCCCTGCCTCCCTTCCAGGTGGCCCGAGGAGGGGGGCTTGGTGCTGGGCCTGGGAGGCTCCGTGAAGGAACAGGAAGCCCTCTGTGGGCACAGGAAAGGCACAGGGCAGGGGCAAGGGGGCAAAGGGCACTAACGGGAGTGCCTGCAGGGTGCAGGATGCTTTCTGGAAAGACCCCAACCATGGGTAGGGGAGGGGGAGGGCAGGCCGGTGTGGCCAGCCTCAGCTCCCAAGGCCTGACCACTGTGCAGTAAGCGGAGGAGTAAGACGGGAACCGGCTCCACTCGGGGGGCCCGGCTGTGCTCCTGACCTTCAGTAGAGAGAGGTGGGGTTGAGGCCACACCCACCCGGCTTGGGGAACCACCACCACCCCAGCGCCCCCTACACTCACCGCAAATCTCCCCACAGCCTTCCTGGGGCCCGCAGAGGTGGATGAGGTCTGCACTAGCCCTGGCTGTGTGGTGGCAGGTAAGTGCCCTCCCACCTTGGCGAGGTGGCCCCTAGGCTCTGGGTCTCTCCCCTGCCGCACATCCCAAAAATGTGTCTAACATTAGGCCAAGCCTGCCCCTTGCAGATAACAAAGCAGTGGGCGGTGGGAGAGACATGGGGAGATGCCACGGGGTTTTCTGCCCATTGATCTGGGAAGATGTTCTGCATGGTTCCCACCTTCAAAGGGAGGGGGGCTGAGTTGAGCAGACCAGGGCCTGGCTCCTGGGTGGGTGAGGGACCGGGAGAGAGCTGGGCAAGGACTCCGGGTGGAGGTCTAGCCGGGACACCTAGCCGGGGGAGCCTCGGCTCACTCTGGGTGCCTGGGACACAGCCATCCCTAACAGCTCATGAGTGAGGGGGCTGTCAGGAGCACACTGGGCACGCCCAAGGGCCAGCTGCAGCTCACAGGGCAGGGCCACTGTGAGTCAGACACGTCCCGTGGGCAGCCACCATCTCCACCATCACCTTGGTGCACAGGGCCGCACGCCGGTGTCCTCAGAAATGAGGCTGGGAGGGGCTGCGGTGGGTCACCATTGCAGGGTTAATAAGCTGCAGCCCTGCACCTGGACCCAGCCGAGGGCCCGCCCCCGCTTCCAGCCCCGCCTGACCCTCCCCACGGTGCTCAGCGGCCCTCCAGTCTCCCAAGCCATCTCCAAGCCGAGGATGAGGCGTGGTCTGAGGCACAGAGGGGCTGCCCCACTGCGCACGCTCACTCTGCCCTCTTTCCCCGCCCCTGCCCTGCCCCATCCCCCACTCCCACCCCTGTCCCATCCTCCCCCCACCCCCCACCGGGGCCCCGAGCAGCTGCCAGAATCCTCCAGAACATGGACCCCTCCACGGAGCCCTGCAGCGACTTCTACCAGTACGCGTGTGGAGGTTGGCTGCGGCGCCACGTGATCCCCGAGACCAGCTCTCGTTACAGCATCTTCGACGTCCTCCGGGACGAGCTGGAGGTCGTCCTCAAAGGTGAGCAGGGCCTCCCCGGGTCAGGCTGGCCGCAGGTGGGGGGCAGTGGCAGTGGGCCTGGCGCGGGCCAAGAGCTGGGTGGGCAGGGCCTCGCTGGGGTGCAGCTCCTGGAAGGGAAGGGATGCCCCGTGACACTGCCCAGTGCTGGCAGGCAGGCAGGCAGGCAGGCTCCACGGACCTGGGCCCCAGTGGCCACCCTGCCTCTGCCCAGCACCCTCTGCCCACAGGTGTGCTGGAGAATTCCACTGCCAAGTCCCGGCCGGCCGTGGAGAAGGCCAAGCTGCTGTACCGCTCCTGCATGAACCAAAGTGAGCACAGCAGAGGGGCTGGGGCGGGGGAGGGGCACCACGGGGCCAGGCTGGGGGTCTGTGTGCGGAGCCCACGCGGCCTCGGAGCCGGCCTGTAGTGCCACCGGCTGCCAGCTGCCTGTGACTGGAAGGTCAGCAGGAAGCCAGTGGAAGCAGGGGCCCAGGACAAGCACACACATGTGTGCACACACATGTATGTATTCATATACACAGCATGTGTGTGCATGGAGTGCATGTGTGTGCATATACATGATACATGGGTTTGTGTGCATTGTATGTGTGAGTATTTGGATATGTATAGTCTATCTGGACAGCTTTGCATATTATGTCATGTGTGTGTGTGTGTGTGTGTGTGTGTGTGTGTGTGTGTACTTCCCATCTATGTGGCCAAATGTCTGAGAAACACCACTTAAGAGGGAGGCTGTCTCGGCTCACGGTATCAGAGCTTTCTGTTCATGGTGGAGAGATCCTGGCAGAAGGGTTGGCGGAGAAAAGCTGCTCGAATCATGGCAACCCAGAAGCAGGGATGACGGGAAAGGGCAGAGAGACCGAGGAAGGGGTGAGCCCCTGCTGCCTCCAGCCGGGCCACTGCCGCCAGCGCATCCTGGGGGAACTCCCGTGGGCTGCTCCACCAACAAGTGCAGCACCCCGCAGTCTAATCGTCTTCCCGAACCCCCAAACTGAACTCGAGAGCCTTGGGGGAGTGTTTCTCATCCAAACCAAAGCAGCGCCTGTGTATATCCGCGCAGATGTGTGCGTGCACCTGCGTGTGAGCACGGTGTATTGGACCTTTGCATGCGTGTGTGGATGCATATTGTATGGGGCTTGTGTTCGTATGCAGGTGTGTCTGTGTGTGTGTGTGCATGTTATGTGGGTGTGTATGTGGGTATGCATGTGTGCATCACATTGCATGTCTCATGCCCACTTGTCCTGCGTCTGTGCACACGTGGACGCATGTGCATGTGGGTGCGTGCAGGGCACACTTCCAGTGCTTTGGCTCCTCTTCCAAGTGTGGGTGTGGCCCCCCCAGGGTCTGCGAGTGGCCTCTCCTCCCTTCTCAGGTGTGATAGAGAAGCGAGACTCTCAGCCTCTGCTGGACATCTTGGAGGTGGTGGGGGGCTGGCCGGTGGCCACGGACAAGTGGAACGAGACTGTAGGTAAGGCCGGGTGGCTGTCGAGGGCCCAGGCCATGCAGCAGAGCGGCCCATGCAGCCCAAGCCAGCGGACCGCCTGTCCGGCTGCTGGACCTCAGGGAACTAAGGGAGCCCCGAAGGGCTCATTCCTGCCAAAGCCGAGCTGAGGGCTGGTGCTGTCCTGGGCTCGCTGTGACCAGTCCCTGCAGCCACCCAGAGTGAGGTATCCCCCTGGAGCTCCAGACTCCACGGCCCTGGTACAGCCTTGGGCCAGAGTGACCTGGACTGGCTGGTGCCCGTACACCCATGCATCGCTGGCATCTGTGGGGAAGTGGTCTCCCTGTCCCAGCCCTGAGACCCCCTGGGAGCTTGCCACCCTGAGGGGGCAGGGGTCCCAAACACCCCTGCAGCTCTAGGCCTAGGAGTCGAGGCGCCTCCCGGGAGGTGCTGGGGGAGAGCCCTGCCCCAGCGTGGCTACTGCCCCCCAGGCCCCACGTGGAAGCTGGAGCAGCAGCTGGCGGTGATGAACGCACAGTTCAACCGGCGGGTCCTCATTGACCTCTTCGTGTGGAACGACGACCTGAACTCCAGCCGTCACATCATCTACGTAGGTGCCACACGGGGCCTGTGCCTGGCCAGGCTGTGCCGCACAGCAAGGGACAGGCCAGGGTGTGGGGGGCTCAGTGGGCCTGGAGCTCAGCTTCCCAACTCTGCCTTGTCCATCTCGGAGACAGGGACAGCCCACAAGCAGTGGGCTCCGACCAGGTGATCAGGCTCTGGTGGCCTCTGATCAAGTGACCCCTGGCTAGCCTCACCCTCTCAGAAGGCCAAGCTGGCCACAGCTAGAGGGCCAGGAGCACACGTGGACACCACCACGGGGGGGGGGGGGCGTGTAAGTGCCTCAAGTCCCACCCCCCCCAGCCCGGTGCCATCCCCATCTCCCAGGGCAGGGCTTGAGACCCCAGGGCTGCACACTGCTGCACCCACCTGCCCAGCGAGGGAGGGTCCCACCAGGCAGCAGCTGCCACCTCTGCCAGGCTGCAGGGACTCCCGGCCCTTGCCAGGGTCACAACCTCTGTGTTTCCAGATAGACCAGCCCACGCTGGGCATGCCATCCCGGGAATACTACATCAAGAAGGGCAGCAACAAGAAGGTAAACCGAGGTAGCAGTGGTCCCCTCTGTCCCCTCTGTGCAGCCCTGTGGGCTGATCCCTCCAGCGGCCCTAACCCGCCGTGCAGCACCAGCTCTGCTGCCAGGCTCTGAGCCCTGCAGAGATGGGCGCCAGGCTCTGCCAGGCCTTCTGCGTTCCCTGCCTTTCTGTCCCTGTGCCACAGAGCTCAGTCAGTGAAGAGGCAGGAGAGAGGGAGTGGAGGAGACTGTGGAGGACAGAGCAGGCAGCGAGGCCGAGGGCATCGCAGGGGGCTGTGGGAAGCTGGGGGCGGCAGCCACCCAGCGAAGGCGGGCACAGGCAGGGAGCTAAGAGGGCCGCTATAGCCAGAGAAAGAAGCCCGGGACAGGTCTGGGTGGGCCCGGCCAGGTGCCAGGTGGTGAGGAACATGCAGATGGGGCGTGAAGAAGGGAGGCCCAGGCGGGAGGTGACCCAGCAGCCAACTTCTGGCCCAGGCAGGACAGCCCAGGGCAGCTCTGCACAGCCGGCCCCACCACGGAACCTCGGGCTACTCACTGAGCTGGGGCCTGGACTGGGGCCTGGAGCTCGGCCTGGGCTGCTTGGCATGGCCCTGGTGTACTAAACCCTGTGCCTGTGGCAAGCCAGTTACAAGGAGCACCCAGCTCGTTAGGAGTGGGGTCAGCAGGGGGTCCTGAGCAGGGGGTGTTCCCATTTGTCCCCCTGTCCTCGATCTGGTCCCCATCCCTGCAGGCCCCAGCTGTTTCCGGTTTCGGGGTCTGCTGCATGTCTAGGCCACCCCACCCCACAGAGCTCCTCCTCTGGCCCAGGTGCGGGACGCCTACCTGGAGTTCATGATGTCAGTGGCCACCATGCTGCGGAAGGACAGCAAGCTGCCCAGGAACAGCCGCCTGGTTGAAGAGGACATGGCGCAGGTGCTGGAACTGGAGACACACCTGGCCAATGTGAGGCAGGGCCCGGAGCTGGGGGTCGTGGGGCCAGGACCCAGCTGCCCACCCACGTAACCTGACCTGTGCAGGCCACCGTACCCCCAGAGCAGAGGCACGATGTCACCATGCTGTACCACAGGATGGACCTGCAGCAGCTCCAGGACAGCTTTGACCTGAAGGTGAGGCTCTGCCACCCTCCTGGGGGCCAGCTGGAGCCCTAGGGCCCCCACCGAAGCCCCCAGCAGAGGCTACATCACTAACCCCAGGGTGGACACAGTGCAAGTGGACAGCACAGATGGTCATTGGGTGCCTCCTGGTCCCCCATGAGGCCCAGCGGCTACCTGGTCTGTCAGGAAACCAAGGCTGGGGAGCTTGGAGCTGTTCTGGGGTGCTGAGGACTGGGCAGGTGCCACCTTGGCCCTGGGAGTGGGCCAGAGGAGCACGTCAGGCTGAGACAGGGGACCCTGGCAACTTGGACCCTGCCACTGGCTCAGCATGGAGCCAAGAGCCTGAGGTTGGTGGCTGGAGGGAGATGGGGACAGTGGGCTGGGCAGCACGAGGGTCAGGCGAAGGCTTAGCCTCCCAGGAGGGGTTTGGGGGAGATGTGGAGCAAGGACGGTGCTGCGAAGGAGATGGGCGGGGTGGCTGGGGGCTGCCGTTCGAGGCTGCCGGTCTGCGAGGTACTAAGAGATGGTCCCCGCGTGCATTTGGAGATAAAACCTGTAAGATTGAGAATGGCCTAATGTGGGAAGCCGGGGTCACCATGGGGGTGGTCTGGGCAGACCGGAGATATCTGGACCCTGGGCATCCAAGCAGCACTGCTCAGGCCAAGACTCCATCACCCACAGCACCCAGGGGCCACAGCATCCCTTCGCACCACGCCTCTGCCCCTGCCCCTGCCCCACCTGGCCCTCCCTGCCCCTAGGCACCTGCTGCCCTGAACTTCACTCTGCAGTAACGGTTTTACAGCTCAGCGGTCTAAGCACCTGCCTGGCAAGTGCAAGGCCCCAAGTTCTCTCCCTGGTACCACACGCCATGCCAGCCGCCGAAAGCAGGCATGGTGGCGCACGCCTGTAATCCCCGCAGTGGGGAAGCTGAGCGGGAGGATCACTACGAGTCCAAGCTGCATAGCAAGACCCTGTACCAAATAAACAAACAAAATGCTACGACAAATATGTACTGCTAGCAAATGCCTCCTCGAAATCCTCCCCTCCGTTCTAACACACCCCATTGCTCTAGTTGCACTGTCCTGCCTGCCTCCGTGTCCTGAGGTAATTCCAAATCTTGACTGTTCGTGGTTTGTTGATTTTGGGGAGGAGCCAGAAGCCACACAGGAATAGCAAACAAGCTGGCTGGGGACGCAACCTCGCATTTCTATGAAGCTGCTTTCAAAACTGAGGCAGCGTCTGTGTGTTTCCACCACCCTCGCATTTCTCTTGCCGAGACGAGGCCGTGGTCTTCCGGAAGTGTGCCTCCCAGTCTCTGGTCCCCTGTCTCGCCGTCTGCCCAGCTTTTCCTTACCCATCGGCAGAGACTCTTGGGATGCAGCCAGTGACGTGCGTAGCATCCTTTGTGCGCACAGGGAGACGTCAGAATTGTCTTGTTTCTTCCTTACGGAGCGCAGGTAATCCAGCACCACGTGTGGATAAGACCCCCTTATCCCACAGCTGTGTGCCGGCTTCACTGTGAGCCAGGCATCTTGGTGCCTGTGTGCTCCTGGGTTCTTCTGTTTCGTGGTCTGTCCACGTGGTCTGTCCACATGTCAGTGCCACAGCTTTCTAGGAAGCCGAGACAGCAATGCTGTCAGGTCTCACGGCTTTGTTCTTTAAGATACTTTTAATTATTAAACATTTTCATTGAAATCAGCTGGCCAGTTCCACAGAAAAGCCCGCTGGCCTTTGATAGGAGTTGCTTGCAATCTCCCCACCAGTTAGCACAAGATCAGTGCCTTCCCAGCGCTGAGTCCACAACACACACTGACCCACACTGCCTATTACAGATCCTTTAATCTCTCTCAGTGAGATTCTTTCGACTTTTAAGGGTTCTTTTTCCTTCTTTTCTTTTTTAAGTTTTTTAGTTTTCTATGTGAAGGCCTCACACAACTTTTCTCAGATTTACTCCTAGATGTTTTATGCTGTGGAAAATGGTATCATTTTGAAATGCATCTTTGTATTGTCTGTAGTGAGTGTGTAGAAAACCCAGCACACCTTCCAGCCCTGCAGCTGTGTCTCTAGATGCCTTCAGATTTTATAGACACAAAACTCTGTCCTTTGTGAACACCAGCAGCTTCATTTATTTCCTGCTTCACCTCAGTGGTTTATTATGTTTCCTTGATCTCCTACGCTGTCTCAGTTACTCTTCTCTCGTTGCTGGGACAAAATACCCATGAAGGAAGGAAACGTTTATTCAGCTCTCAGTTACTGGAGGTTTCAGTCCTTACTCGGCTGGCTCCAAGGCAGACCGGCACATGGCAGAGGGCAGCTGTTCATGGCGGCGGAACATGCCACAACAGCGGCAACCAACCAGGGCAACTGAGAGTCTGTCTCTCTCTTGTGTTACATTCAGGCTCTCTGCCTCAGGCTGGGTGTAACTCACACCCATAATCCCAGCAGTACTAAAACCCACAATCCCAGCCTTGGATCACCCGTAATCCCAGTGAATCATGAGTTAACCTCAAACTGTGGAAGTCCCCGCCCCATGACTGCATAAGGCTTTGGGGGAGCAACTAGGCACCAACCGTAACAGGGACTTTGGAGGTCTCTGTCCTTCCTGCGCCCGGGGGGGGGCAGCCTGGACTCCACTCGGTTCCACGCCAGGCTGCTGCTCTGGTTCTGTGGATTCCCTTCATCTGCTTGTAGAGCTCCCGTGCCCTAGTTTGCCAGCAACATCTTGCTGCGTCTGCTGAAATCACTGTACCCTTCGTCCTAATTCAGTCATTTCACCATGTTGGGCTGAGTGGGGTCCCAGGGGAGACGCCACACCCGAATTCCCGAATACATTTAATTTGGCTGCAACGTGCTACCACTTTCTGCTGGCTTAAGCAAGTTCTGTCTGCTAATAGTTGGCTTAGAATTTTTGTACCTCCACTTGTAAAAAACCGCTCATCATTTTCATTTCTTATAACGTCCTTATTCGTGGCCTCAAGAACGAGTGGAACGGATTTTCTTTTTCTCTTCTCTGGAAACCCTTGAGTAAGTAGGGACTCCTTAAAGGGAGTCCTCTCCAATGCCAGACACCAGTAAAGTCACCCTAAGATCCACGGGCCCGGGTCTTCCGCGATGGGAACACTTCGGATTAAAGGTGCAGCGTACTAGATCCCTGAGACTGCCCCTCCTCTCTCCCTCTTGTCACTTTTGCTGCATTGTGTCTTTGCGAGATTTTCCCAGTTACATTTAACTTTATTTTCAAATCCAGCACACGGCCGGCTGGAAGTGCCCCCTTGGCCCTGACCCCACACCTTCTGCCGTCTCTGAGGGTCGCTGGGAATCCTGCATCCTACAGGCGCCCGACACCTGTCTGCTTCTGTCCCCACCGCCTCTGTCCTCAGGGCTTTAACTGGACTCTCTTCATACAAACTGTGCTGGCCTCTGTCAAAATCAAGCTGCTGCCCGACGAGGAGGTGGTGGTCTACGGCATCCCCTACCTGCAGAAACTTGAGGACATCATTGACCTCTACTCGGCCAGGTGAGGCTGGGGAAGGCCCCAAGGGGCTCGGCGACCTGGCTGTCCCCACCGGCTAGCAGCTCGCTCTCAGGAGAGGCCTTTCTGAGAGGCTCCAGAGTTCTGCTGAGTGACCAGGGAGCCCTGCCCTGGGCCTGGGAAGCCCCTCGAGTAGGCAGGTCAACGGGTGGCCCTCAGCCTGCCCCGGCCTCCTACCAGGACCTTGCAGAACTACCTGATCTGGCGTCTGGTGCTGGACCGCGTCAGCAGCCTGAGCCAGCGCTTCAAGGACACTCGGGTGAACTACCGCAAGGTGAGCGGCCGGGGAGGCTCTACCCAGCAGGCCGCCGGGCTGGCCCTCACCCGTCATGAGGCGCGTGACGCCTGGCATAACCACGGGCTGTGCGTGCATCAAGGCTGGCAAAGACTCAGGGCCGAAGGGCATGTCCGACGGGGCCGTTTCCCTCTTGTTCCCTCGCACCCTGGAGACAGGCCGGCAGCTACTCTCATTCCGCTTCAGCCACAGGAAGCCAGGGCCAGGGAGCTTGGGACGGGTGGCCACAGTGCCAGCCTGCATGCTGGAGGCAGAGCCCTGCCAACCCAGTCAAGGGGGAGGAGCAGGACCGGGCAGGATCACCCCACTCCTCCTGGCATAGAGGTGCAGCGCCTCAGAACCGCTGAGTTGGCACTCAGGGTCACCCTTGCCCCTTCGGATCGCTGGACACTCTGGGGCCCCGAATGGGGTGGGCCCTGCACAGACCCAAAGAAGCTGATGTGGTAGAAGGAATGGGTGAAGGAATGAACGACTGGCACGCCAGGCGCTGTATGGCACCACGGTGGAGGAGGTGCGCTGGAAGGAGTGCATCAGCTACGTCAACAGCAACATGGAGAGCGCCGTGGGCTCCCTGTACGTCAAGCAGGCCTTCCCCGGGGACAGCAAGGATGTGGTGGGTGTCTCTGCTTTCTGGTGGCTGGGTGCCATCCACTGCCACACCAGTGGGACCCAGCAGCACAGCTGGGCCCCATGGTGGCCCCCTGCATGCAAGGCCAGACAGGTCCCTCTACCTACAAGGGCACACATGTGTTTCGGGGCCCACAGGAAAGAGAAGGACCCCAGACCCCAGTTGGCCAATGGGACCCCCCAACCCATGTCATGATGTAGGGAAAGCAGACTCAGGATGAGGACCCCAAGCAGGGTGGTCACCCCCATACCAATCCTCATATCTGGGGTAGCCCGGATGTGAAGGCCTGCATGGTCCCCAGGTCCAAGAGCTCATTGACAAGGTTCGGACTGTGTTCGTGGAGACCCTGGATGAGCTGGGCTGGATGGATGAGGAGTCCAAGAAGAAGGCCCGGGAGAAGGTGAGGGGCCTGGCAGAGCCCTGGCAGCTGTGGGCACGCTGGAGCCTGTGCTCACAGAGCCCTGCAGAGAGAGGTGCCAGGCATCCTCCAGAGGCCAGCAGTCAGGACCCCGGTGGACAGGGCTGGGCATGGGCAGAGCCAGGACACCCCAGCAAGGCTGCTGAACAAACAGCGGTCGCTGGTGCCCGTCGGCACCTGCCCAGGACCACGGGTGGCCCCCATCCCCTCTCCCTCTCTCGGGGAGCAGCACCAGCCTTTCCAGCCAGCTCTCCCCTCCCTCCAGGCCATGAGCATCCGGGAGCAGATTGGCTACCCCACCTACATCCTGGAGGACGACAACAGGCAGCTGGACCAGGAGTATTCCAGCGTGCGCCCCTCTCTCTGCGCCCCCAGAGCTCTATCCCACCCCCTCCCCACCTCTGAGCCACCCGCAGGGAACCAGGCCCTGGATTGTCAGGATGGGGAGCTGTGGCAGGCACACTGCCATCGTCCCCAGTACCCACTCAGCCACGCTGCTGGGGCAGCAATAGCATTCCCCTTAGTTTATGGATGGGGAAACTGAAGCCCGGCATCTCTGAGGAGTTTGTTCTGAGCACCCTATTCACCTGCACCCAGACCTTCAGGCCACTTGCCAGGCTGCCTAGCAGGACTCCAGCCCCTGGGACCCCTCCCTGGCCCTTCTGGGACCTGATCCTGACGCCAGCCGTGACGGCCCCTCTCCCGTAGCTGAACTTCTCGGAGGACCTGTACTTTGAGAACGCGCTGCAGAACCTCAAGGCCAGTGCCCACAGGAGCCTCAGGAAGCTTCGGCAAAGGGTGGACCAGAATCTGTAAGTGGTGTGGGTGGCACGGCAGGGATGGGGGCGCCTGGCCGAGCTGGCCTTGTGCTAGCTGCAGAGCCAGGCTGGGTCCCCCTGTACCCTCTGCTGCTGGGCCCTGGACTCACCTTCCACAGGGGCCCCTGCGAAGGGCACAGGACCTACTCTAGAGCAGCCACTGGGACAGTGGCAGAGAGGGCAAGGCAGGGCAGGAGAGTCCCGGGAGGTGTGGCCCCCAAGTGACCTGTGTGCTTCCCACAGTTGGGTCATCGGGGCTGCTGTGGTCAACGCATTCTACTCTCCAAACCGAAATCAGATTGGTAAGCTGCCCCAAATCCTCCTGCCAGCCAGCTGCCCTGTCCACCCACTTCTTGGGGGTCTCCTGTGTCCCTGCATGGGGGGCTGGGGGGACGGACTACGGCAAAGGAGCTGCTCCTGAGGGCAGCCCAGCGGGGTGGGAAGAAGCTATGTATGAGCCTGCGGTGCAGGGCCTCAGTTTCCCCATCTGTACATGGAAAGCCCTGGTGTCCACCGTCTGAATCAGATGACAGGACCCCTGGGGGCCCGCCTGAGCCAGGCCCACAGGCGAGGCCCCTCGCAGTGTTCCCCGCAGGGATCCTCCAGCCGCCCTTCTTCAGCAAGGAGCAGCCGCAGGCCCTGAACTTCGGGGGCATAGGGATGGTGATTGGGCACGAGATCACGCACGGCTTTGATGACAATGGTAAAGAGACAAGAGGCAGCCCAAAGCCCAGCTCTTGCTCCAGCCTCCTCCTGGCTCGGGGACAGAGGCCAGGCCATGGGTCTTGAGGAGCTGCAGCCTGCACCCTGCCCAGAGAGCTGCTTCAGACGAAGGGACGGGGGCACAAGGCTGGATCCTGCACGATGGAGTCCCCCACCACCCTCACTTCCCCTTCCTGGGCTAAGCCGGCCTCCATCGCTGCGGAGCGCCCTGCCACTCAGGCAGGCCCAGCCCTATCCCCAGGGCCATGTGCCCCCTACCTGGGTGTAGAAGATTTGGCTGTCACAGGCGATGCAGGAGCAGTGGGACCCTGGTCTGCCGGCCTCTGCAGGGGTCCAGGACAGTCTGCCTCTGCCCCCATCCCCCAGGCCGGAACTTTGACAAGAATGGCAACATGCTGGACTGGTGGAGCAACTTCTCGGCCCAGCAATTCCGGGAGCAGTCGGAGTGCATGATCCACCAGTACAGCAACTACAGCTGGAAACTGGCCGAGAACCAGAGTGTGAGTGGGCGGGGCCACCCGTGCCATCCTAACCCCAGCCCTGCGGGACACTGCAGCAGGCCTGACTGCCCCACCCGTGTCCTGTGCATAGGTAAATGGATTCAGCACCCTCGGAGAGAACATTGCAGACAACGGAGGGGTGCGCCAGGCGTACAAGGTAGGTCCCAGAGGGGTTGCCTCCACAGGCAACAGTACCCCCGGGGCATCTCCTGGCTGTGGGAAGCCACCGTGCCTGGTGGCCCTGTGAGCTCTGAGCCAATTTGAGGAGATGGTGGGGAAAGGGCTGCACCCTTGGGCACTCGCTCTGGAGGTTGTGGCTAGGGACTGCCCAACGAAGGCCCCGTCACGCCTACTGCCAAGGAACAGAGGTGCCCACGATGCCCTGAACACCCCGCCTGCCCCCAGGCAGGTCTTAAAGCCAGACCTCCAACCTATGTAGAGACCTGAGGACCCTAGAGACCTGGCAGGAATGCTGGGTGTCCCCCACCTCCTGGCATTTGGTGCCCACAGGCCTATCTGAAGTGGATGGCAGAAGGTGGCAAGGATCAGCTGCTGCCCGGGCTGGAGCTCACCTACGAACAGCTTTTCTTTGTCAACTATGCCCAGGTAGCAGCACAAATCCCAGCCTCACCGCCCACACTCCATGCCCATCTGTCTTTGGAGAGCCCGGGCTGAGCGCTCCAGGGCCACCGTGGGCTGCCAGCTCCAAGAACCACAACTAGCAGGCGGGGCAGCTGGGGCATCAGTGCGGTGTGGAGGGTGGGCATGAACCTGCCAGGCTCTGATCCCCAAAGGGCAACTGTGCTGGAGGCCCCCCAGACCCTGGCCACACCCTCTCATGCACCCGCAGGTGTGGTGCGGGTCGTACAGGCCCGAGTTTGCCATCCAGTCCATCAAGACTGACGTCCACAGCCCTCTGAAGTACAGGCAAGCGCTCCGCACGCCCCCCCGCCCCTGCCCCTGGCCTGCCCAGCACAGGCCAGCTTCCTCACCCCACTCCTCACAGGGTGCTGGGCTCCCTGCAGAACCTGCCTGCCTTTGCCGATGCGTTCCACTGTGCCCAGGGCACCCCCATGCACCCCAAGCAGCGATGCCGCATCTGGTAGCTGAGGCTGAGCTGCGCCCTGTGGCCCACGCCACCCGGGTCTGGAAAGGAGGTGTTTCACCAAGAAGGTGCAGCCCGGGGGCTGGCATGGACCGGCAGGGATGTGCATCCATGCCCGTAGCTGCTGTGCCCTCCAGCTGTTCTCTATACCAGCGGGCACCCAGGGGAAGCTGTGTCCAAGCTGTGCCCTCCGTGCCGCTCACGAGGGTCAGCACCCGTCACAGCCCATAGACAGAGTCAACTGTCTTCTGCCCCCTCGCCAAAGTGTGTCATCCTCAATGTCCACAGGTTTCAGATTAGGGCCAAATAAATGCTTCAAAGGCGACATCTCGTTGTCTAGAGGGAGCCATGTGGCAGCCAGGTGGCCACAGCAAACTGCACCAGGTAGGGAATGAAGGGGGGCAAGTGAAGGAGGGGACAGCAGCTCTGTGCTTGTAAGTGACTGTGGCAGAGGGACCAGGACACTGCAGTCACCCAGGCTTGGACTCAGGAGGGGACAGGGAGGTGCTGAGGTCCTGAGAACCCACTAAGCCCAGAGAGCCCTGGAGGAGAAAGCCCGGGGTGGAGCAGATCCCTGGTCTGGGCCCGTTGGGACCTGGGGAAGGTGGCTGCGCACCACACACGAGGCCAGATGGCCATGGCTGTGGCTGCAGGTGCAGGTGACAACGCAGAGCTGTCCTAGGATGCATGTGGTGGAGTCCAAACCAGCTCCTCCCAGAAAACCCACCCAGCCCTCCACTGAGCCCTGGGGAGTCTCCCTAAAACCTGCTCTCCTCCCCCACAGGCTTATTTGCTGGTCCCCAGACAAAGCTGGACCAGGGTGCAAGGTCACCATGAAGGAAAAGACCAGGCAGTGAGGGCTGTCCCCAGAACCCCACAAGCCAGAGGCCTGAGGTCCAGAGAGATGCGGCAGGGGCATGTTCCCTGCACAGGACAACAACCTTCATGGTTGTTGATCACCCCTCGTGTCCCCACCAGGGCCACCCCTAGGGACCACCAGTGGGTGAGACGGGAGCTGCCAACACACAAAGTCCACAGCCGGGAAAGAGATGCCATGCCCGAGGACAGCAGCTTTAATGGCTCAGTGCTGCCCAAGAATCAGGCAAGGCTCTGTGTCGCGGCTAGCGGCTGCTGGCGTGGTTCTTCTGGTTGAGCACCCAAGAGACTAAGACAGCAGACACCTTCCAGGTCCGTGGAGGCTGGGGCTGTCACCTCCCGCACACCTCCTCATCACACTGCAGGGAAACGGGCCTGGTTAGGTCAGCCACACGCCCAGCAGCCCCTGATCACCCATATAAAGAAGGGGGTTGCCGGCCACAGAGGCAGCCTGGCCTGTGGGCCGCTCCTCTCCACCTGGGGCAGGAGGTCGGCTGCCAGGACCACACTACCACCAGAGAGGGCCAGCAGATAGGCCCCAGGCTCTTGAGGCCAGGAGGATGGCCTTCTCTCCAGCCTGCAGCCCTCAGGGGAGGACCAGCCAGGCCTGCTTATCTGTCACACCATCCCTGGGCCCCTCCCAGCCTCTTCCCTCTGCAAATGGAAACACAGGGACAGCAATGCTCTAGGGCCGGAGCCCTGGCCAAGTGCACCATGCGCACAAGTATGGAAGAACGCGGTTTTCGTAGCAGGCCATGTGGTCCAGGCCTCACTCACCTGGGGTGGCTCACTGGAGTCAACCTCCACAGAGATGCCCAGGGCCTTCAGGATGCTCTCACGGGGGACGTAGTCACCCGGGGACTTCTGAATGAAGTGCAGCAGAACTTTATCCCCACCTGTTGGGCAGGTGGTCAGGGCAGCCTGGGAGGCCAGCAGCAACCACCACCTCACCAGGCCACACTCAAATGGAGGGTATGCAGAGATGGGCAAGTCACAGGTAGGCCCAGAGTGGCCACCAAATCCAGCAAGGCCATCCACTGAGAATGCGGCTACTCACCTTTGCTGACCACCAGCAGCCCTCCGCTCTGCAGTAGGTCACCGGACAGGTTCCCCTGGATGCCAACAGCCTTGGCCTGAAGGAGAGGAACAGGGCCAGTCCCAGAGGGAACCTCCAAGGGCTCCTACCAGCCCTGGCCCCAGAGGACCTTGACAGCCACTGACCTTGGCAGCCACATCCCGCACAGGCTTTCCCAGGGCAGCCGGCAGGATGCTCAAGCTGCTGTACCTGCAAAGACACCAGCTCGCTGGGCCAGGCTGACTGGCAGAGCCCGAGTCCCCGCAGCTGCTCCCAGTCCCCATCAGAGGCAGAAACAAGCTCAAGTCAGGCCTCACCCACCCACTCACCTCACCAGGGGCTCCAAGATGGCACCAGGTGGCTACATCAGCCACCGTCCTGGCCAGGACCAGCCACAGGAGCCAGGGGGCAGCCTGCCCATGGATGGCTGGCCTGTGCTCTGCAGAGGGTGTGGAACGTGGGATCCAGCCAGGCTGGGTGTGCCCGGGGAGATGGCTCAGTTGGCACTGCCAATCAGGCCAGGGAACATATGGCACCAGCAGCTGGCATGGCCCTGAGAGTCCTGAAGCTCCAGGGCCCCTCTGGCCAACTGGGTGAGGAGCCTGTTAAGACACCCACATTATAGAACCCAGCAGAGGGGCTGGCTGGAGCTGTGATGCCCCTGGGGCTGGCAAGCTTGGGTAGAACTTAGCAGACAGCTGAGGGGAAGGCGTTAGCAAGGAGATGCATCAGGGAACTGTGGGTACCCTTGGGTGTTGCCACACAGACAGACAGACAGACAGACAGACACACTTACCTCTTAAAGCCCAGCTCCTTGTACAGCTGCTTGCTCTCGTCCAGGTAGAGCTCTGGAAAGGGAATCCACAGCCCTTCGCCCAGGCCCCAGGCTCCACCGCCCGCATCTTGGCCTCTGCGCTCCGCCCTCCGAGCCTGGTTCAGTGACCACCCCAGAGGCGAGGCCGAGACCCAGAGAGGACCCATGGGACTCTGTCACTGGCCAAGGGCTCTGTGAGGGCACAATGTGGAAGCAGGGAGGACCAGACCCGGCGGGGGAAGAGGAAAAGGTCGCACCTCCAGAGAAGTAACCGCCGTCCAAGAATTCCTGCAGGCCCAGAGCCTCGGGGCCCACGCCCACCAGGCGCACGCCGTGCTGGTCCAGGAGCCCGCGGAGCTCGCTGAGGTCGCGTGCGATCCAGCGGCACACCATGCAGCCAAAGCGCCGCAGTCCGGCCACCACGCACGCCCGTTCCTGCCACAGGCTGCGCAGCTCCACGGACTGCGGGCGGACCGTGTCGTCAGGGGCGCGGCCGATGTTCACCCGGGCCCGACACGCGCGCTCGCGGGGCCCTGGGACTCCCACCAGGCCGATAGGCACCCGCCTGGCCTCACCTCCCCCGTCACCGCGTGCTTGACGACACAGGCGCCTACGCGCGCAAGGTCCACGGCGCTCATGGCGGCAGCAGCTCGTTACGGATCCTGATCCCCGGCTCTCTGCCACGCAGAGCCTACCGTGGTGCGCGGAGACCGCGGCGCAGGACACGCCCCTATGCTAATGACCAAGCCCCTGACGCCCGGCTCCTCCCGACCTCGGAACGTCCTCCTACGCAGCCCTGCCTCCTGGTGCCAAACCCCGCCCCCAAATGGCCGCTCCTGTCTCCTGATTGGACACGCCCTAGCTCTCCCCTCCCCCCGTGCTTAGCCCGCCCGGCGCCTGGACGGAACCCGGTCTCTAGATTTACATATTCATAAGCCGTGAGCCAATCGCACAGCATCCCAAGCTTGGCGAGCTTCCGTTTGCCGTGCGCTTGCACGGAGCGCAGCGTTGCGGGCTTGGGGACCGGTGTGTTTGGCAGAGGCCCGGGCTTACCCGGATGCGGCGGTGGAGTCTGTCGCCGCGGCCGGGTGCTGGGCCTGGTCTCACCACCCAGCCTGATTCTTCGTTCCCTACACGTGCAGTTGCAGGTGTAGTCTGGGTTTTCGGAGTGGAAGAGGAGTGGCTGTACCCGGCAACCAGACTCAAGCTGGCGTGAGGTCGCAGAGTAGGGGCCCTGTTCCATCAGAGGCCTGCGGGCCCTGGACGCCACTGCTGGATCTCTGGCAGAGTCCTGTCCGCTGGGAAACGGCCCAGCGTCACCCACGGTGGCGCCGCGGGGAGCCGTGTAAAGAGAGGGGAGCCGAGCTGTCGAGGAGGAGGCGGTCGCTCGAGCGGCAGCAGGTGCGCACGCAGGAACCACTCCGCTTTAGGTAACTGGCGGTGCGGTGCTTGTCAACATTCTGATTAAAAGTTACTTTGCAGTTGTAAAAGGTCTTCCTGTTCTCTCTAGATGTACCGTGTTTTCTCAGGGGCTTTCATCAGGTAGGGAACTTGGGGCAAAAATTAAGAAAGGTGCGTGCTTTAAAAAAAAAAAAAGATGCGTTCTTAGGAGAACCTAACACCAATTCTGTCATAAAGGCGCAGAAGCACGGGCCTGCCAGACCCATGTGTATTCGTTAGGGTAGTTGTATGGATGAATTACTAATTTTAACTTTATGAGTTTCAATTTAATTTTATGAGTCCTTAACAGGAAAAAAAACACAAAAATATTGAACTTTTATACTGTATTTATAAAAGATCAATTTATGCATGTATTCAGTCTTTTTTTTTTTTAATTTTTGTAGCAGGGATGAACTCTGGACCTTGTGCTTCCCAGGCAGGCACTTACGCCACTGAGCTATCCCCCTGGAACCAAAAAGTCAAAATTTTCAAACACAACTATTTTTGATGTGCAAGCTCAAAAGAAGAACAACACAAATTCTTTTTTTTTTTACAACACAAATTCTTACGTGAGTTATAGTGAAAATGCCAATAGCACAGCCCAACAAATCTTGACTTCAGTGATCATACCTAAGGCAGTCTGCACACATGGCAACAGCAGGTTCCCACGCACATGTCACGTGGACAGCATGTGTTTTGCTTTCCTGGCCTTTTGTAGGACGTACTTGACATCTCAGTGGTCTTGCTGCTTTGTCAGGAGGGTCTTATTATACATTGTGTGGTTAGCAGGAACGTAAGATATCAATAAATTAAAGTATGAGATTCTTTTTTAAAAACTATTAATTTTAATGAGAAAGAAACGAGACAGTTTCAAAACAGGTTAGTAGGACAGCCACAATAATCAATACAATGCATATTATTGTCTTCATAGTAGTTGTTTAGAGAACAAGATGCAGACATGATAACTTTTCTAAACACTGTTAGTACAAGTCTTTCTTCTCATTGAACTAAGAGAAAGTAGTGTGTGTATAGTCCAATAGTCCATAATAGTAGTGAGTTATCAGCAGAACTGGCAATGTTGGAAGCTGTTGACCGCAGCCTTTTACAGCTCAGCACATTAATCTGGCTTCAGTTTTTATACCTTGTGGTTAAACTTTCTAGCTGGGTGGTTAAGACCAAGATAAAGCAACACCTACATAACAAAAAATGTAACTTTTGTATCTGATAAGGTCAGTCAGATCCCCTCAGCATTTACCCTGAAACCATGTACAGCATTTTGTAGAACTTTTGTAGAGGTTCCTACTATGTATTGTGCAATTGAAATAGACATTGTCTTAGTTACTTTTTACTCGTTGCTGGGACAGATAACCGACACTCAAAATGAAGGAAGGAAAGGTTTATTTAGCTCACAGTTACTGGAGGTTTCAGTCCATACTCGGCTGGCTCCAAGGCAGAGAGGCACATGGCAGAGGGCATCCAGTTTGTGGCAGTGGAACAGCAACAAGCTCGACAGAGGCAACTGGCTAACCAGGGCACCAGAGAGCAACAGCAGTGATCTGTCTCTTTGTCTCTCTTTATATTGCATTCAGGCTCTCTGCCTTAGCCTATCCACCTTAGGCCACACCAATAATCCCAGCCATACTCAGACGGATAACTCCATCAGTACTAAAACACATAATCCCAGTGGATCATGACGCAAGTCTCAAACTCTAGAAGTCCCCGCCCCATGATTGCATGAGGCTTTGAGGGACAACTAGACATAAACCATAACAGACATCAGCATTTCCACATCGGAATGTTGTACTTGCTTACAAAGCCTAAAAATACCAAAGCTAAAAGCTATGCGAACTATGATGTAAACACAAACCAAACTCCCCAGAAATAACACTGTCACACCCAAGGCAGCTTCACGGTAAGAACTGCATGTTCTGTGTACAAGAATTACGCTGACAAAGAGTGTGTGTTGTTTTCCTGTCCTTTCTTCTAGGGCACAGCTGGCATCTTTTTTCTTTTGTTGTTGTAGTAGATCTTTGTGGTGCTGTGTGCGCCGATTCACCTGTCAGCTCACCAGTGTGCTCTGCGGTTTTTTGTGTAGTGCCCTGGGTAGGAATACTTTGTTTTGCCTTCACTATCAATGATATCTTATGAGTTCCAGTCTCAGTCCCCTAAGAAAATTTCTTTGTGAGACCAGGCGTGGTGGCGCACACCTGTAATCCCAGCTCTTGGGAGGCTGTAAACAGGAGGGATCCCTATGAGTCTAGTAGTGAGACCCTGAACACCCTGTAGACCCTTCCCTAAAACACACAAAAAAGAAAGAAAGAAAATTTATTCATGATATTTTGCACTTGCTATTTTCTTTTTAAACTATCAAACTATGCCGCACATATTTAGGACCAAGTAAAACACAGCCACTGGCCAATGTTTTGTGTTTCAAGTGACATCGTAATTGCTGCATAACCTAGGGGCTGGGTAGATAGCTCTATGGCACAAGTGCCTGCCTGACAAGTGCAAGGTTGTAATATCGAACCCCGGTCCCGCAAGAAAAAAAAAAATGCTGCATAACTCATCAATAGCATCCATTCCATCTGTGGTTTTGTTGAACGTTTCCAACTCAGGCTTCTGTTTTGTCAAGATTTCTCTATCACAATTTCCACATGACGAGAGGGTGACATCAGCAGTACCAGTCTGTTTGGCTTCGCCACATGGGAGGCCAAGGTATCTTTCTGAAAACACCCAGAGACCGTACCATACAGTT
Organism: Capromys pilorides; assembly: GCA_004027915.1. NCBI lineage: Eukaryota > Metazoa > Chordata > Mammalia > Rodentia > Capromyidae > Capromys > Capromys pilorides. The sequence goes on along the minus strand of PVKN010000053.1, from coordinate 82,006 downwards.
CTCTATTTCCGAATTGCAACATTTCATTTGGAGATTCTGTCCTGTTCCTGCACGCAGTTCCTGTGCTGGCCAGCTCCTGCTCTGTCAGCAAGTGTAACATCGCCTGGAAACTGACAAACTAGTTGTCACATGTCCTATCCTGATTCGTTTTGGGGATGAGAGCAACAAGTCTGCTCCCAGCATCCTTTGGTTTATTGCAAAGAAGGGCCTGGTGGCTGCGTTCCGGGATAGATTTCTAAATACCAAGTATAACAAGTCTTTGCATCTACAAGGGTAAAGATTTTTATTTTGACCATATTTGGAAGCACAACAGACCTATAAATGCTTTCTTTCAGTGCGTTAGGAGGAGTCGTAATAAATCCATTCTCAAACACGGCGAGTGGTGCACGCAGATCATTTTCCTTGCATCTCAGCCTTTGCATCCTCCGTGGCGTCCTGTCACAGTTCCCAGCACTGAGCGGCGGTGCCGGCATCCACCAATGCCTTTCGCTGCCGCTGAGCGCCTCCCCGCATCCCGTGGCCGCGCTCTAGCCCTGGATGGTCCCTTGTGGTGGCGTGACCGTCCCACACCTCAGCTCGCCAACCGTGTGCTCACATGGCTGTGCTCTCCATCATCTGAATCAGGAGGTCTGCAGTTCCTGGGTGTCGGGTGACTCTTGCTCCATGTCACTGTCACAGGAACTTTGGCCAGCATCTAAAGTCACCATCAGCACCACCATGACCACCCTCCACCCACGCCAGTCTTCTGCTACACAAATATGTCTTTCACTATCACGGCTCATCTTCATCCCCCGTGCTAGAGTAACCGGATGACTCATTTCTTACCTCTTTCAAAACTCATGGGTCTGGTTTTCATGTGCCATTGTGCTGAACTGGGATATTTCGACTAGAAAAATCAAAGACAACATTGTGTGAACAAATCCTGGAGTGATGTGAATCTGTTGGGTCCTCTGTGATGCTTGAGTAAATATACTGGTGAGTGAGATGGAGCAAAGGGTGGGGAAAAATCCCATTCTGTCACTTGGGCACACGTGCACACACCCTCCTTTTCAGCTTACCAAGTGGATAAATAAGTCGATTGCTCAGGAAAAGGTGCCAAGACACATACCTGCCTACTATGATGCTAAAGCCCAAGTTTATAGTAGAAAAGTAAGGGTCCGCTAGACCCAGTGCTATGTGCCTAGGGTTTTAATTAAACTAGGCCAAGGGAGGAGAGTCTTTAAAGAACCATTCTTTTCCTGACATCTGAAGGCTGTGGACGTGGAAGCCAGGAATGCCTTGCTCTGGAGCTGAGTGACCAGGTGGCCAAGATTTAGAAGGAATGTAGACGCATGTGACTTACACTGTCACTGTGTTCTGTGGGATCTCTTTAGGTCTGAGGCCTCACAAATGATTACAGATGTATAATACTTCTAAGTCTTTGATTCCTTACTTGACTGGCAGTCATGTTTTGGACTCCCAGTCACCTCTCACCCTTCAGGCTCACTAATGTCTATCTGCCAACAGTGGGCCTTCTGCCTGGCCTGTGGCAGAGGGCCTGGTGCTCAGGAGCCTGGTCGCACCCCTCAGACCCCACAGGTGGGGCTGGAGAAGGAAGGAAGGGGTGGCCACACTGTCCACAGGCCCCACAGAAGAGATGGGAAAGCCTGGGAGAGGGCTGCTGCCTTCAGCCTAGGAACGTGGTGGTGCTGAGCTTGGTGCTGGAGGACCAGGCAGGGAAAGAGGTTCATTTCCTAGGGAATGAAGGCGGGAAGAGTCAAAGAGGCTGGGCAGCGCCTAGGAGCCCAGAGGCTGTGGCAGCCACACAGCCCAGGAGCCAGTTCTGGAGAGGGGCAGGGGGCGCGTCTCCAGAAGCATCCAAGAAGAAAGCCAGAGGTGGAGAGATGGTGTTGTGAGAGATGTCCCCTTAACTCACTAACAGCCAGCTAGCAAGAGTTGGGACCTTTGGGGGCATCAGCCCGGTCCATCCTTTGAAGAAAACAGCACCTCCAGAAGGCTAAACATCCAGTCGGTCCACACAGATCTCAGCTCAGGAAGGTAAAAGCAAACATGGGCAGGAGCCCCGGCCGCCGATGCCCCTCCCTTCTGCTGTGTTCCCCTTAGTCATGCAGCAAGATTCCACTGCGGGCTGTTCCCAGCGGCAGGTCAGGTCAGAAGAGAGCAGGGACCCAAAGTCCACAGCCTATGCCACCTTACCCTCCCGCAGCAAGGGACAGGCCCAACAGACACAAAGGCCCTAGGCTAAAGTCCACTCTGACAGCCCTGCTGCCGGTCCCCTCCCGAATGTCAAGAGCTTCCCTCCCAATAAACACTCCGCCTAACTGCCTCCTTTGTCTGACTTCACTGTTCAACTTCATGTGAGACCAGTCCTGCTTGGGTGGTCCCAGTGGCTCCCCTCCTGCACCTCACCTGCAGGATCTGTCGATCCCCAGAGCTACTCCCCACCATTGCCCAGGCCCGGTCACTGGACTGCAGTCCATCCTAGTCAAACACTCCGTATGCTGGAGAAAGATCTGAAGGCCCAGGCCTCGTGAGGCATGTGGAAGCCGGAGCCGGCTGCAGAGCCATGCTAGGCTCTAGGATTGGGGCCTCCGGTCCCCTAGCTATGAGATGGGCCCAGGCCCCGGTGTTGGCTAGATGCTGTCCTTGTAGCTTAAGGGATTTGATGTTCTCAGACCAGCCCAGGTCTGAGAAGTGCCCACAGGAGCCTCGAGACAGAAGATGCATAGCCAGACGGTAGAGCACAAGTTACTGGGGGCTGAAGGACGGGTTGATCAGGCACCGTCACAGGGTCGTGACGCAGGGCAGCTGTGTCCCAACGGGCCGGATCTGCACAGCTGAGTGGACGCCCAGGATGGCTGAGACTTGTGGTTGGAGCCTTGCATGTCACTGGAAGGGTTTCTCCCCTCCTGGCTGGAGTGCTGGTTCTGACATCCACCCAGTGCCGCACCGATACAGCCTCCAGATGGCTGTGCTGTCACCCACCTGAGTCTTATTTTTAGTAGGAGATTCTTGCCTCTTAATTGGATGTTGTGCATTGCTAACAGAAGCACTTAAGCCTTTTAAGTGTTCTACAGATCTAAAAAGTAGGAAAATCGATTAGGCCAGACTGATGAAAAGAGAGAGACAGGTGGGGAGATAAAACAAGGGGGGCGATAAAACTGTAGAGACATCAAGCTCAAGCAGTGCATAAAATTATATTTCAAGTAATTAAATGAATATACTCAATAAGAAAGACAAAATAAAAATTAACCTACAGAACTGTCTGCAAGAATGGGACCACAACCCTAAAGTAAGAGAAAGTAACCACTGGTGCTCAGCCATCCAAGCTTCGATGCACCCAAGCACCAGTTGGAGGGCCAGATTGCCACCAGGGAAGGACCTACACACACCCGTGATCAGCAGCTGTGTGGGGTGAGCCCGAGTCTTGCACGGGGTGAGACCGTGCACCCCTCAGTTCCATGCGTCGGCACACCTGCCTCTGTATCTGCACCTGCGTTTGTACTCACACATGGAATAGGGTTCCTTAGTCTGTCTGCCGTGAACTCCAGACTGTGAACTCAACAATGAGTATGCTCACTCCTGGCACAGAGGTCCCCGTTTGTGACCCTACTTTCTGGGCAGTATGAGGCAGGAAGTCAGCAGTTCAAGGCCAGCCTGTGCCACTTAGCCTGACACTGTCTCAAAGTTTTAAAACCAAAATTGAATGAAATTCCTGGGGTCAGCTCAGTGGTAGAGCACTTGCCTAACATTCAATCTTCAGTAGAGCAAAAAATAACGATAATACCACATGCATCCCAGTGCTGCACCTGAGCCTCGTCCTTCACGAAGCCACTGACTCTCTCGGGCAATGCTGACCCAGCACTGGGGTGGAAGCGCATCCCGGATGAGCCTGTGCCCGCCAGCTGCGCCAGGAGCGCCGGAAGTTCTCGTGGAATGGTGCACAGAGCTGCGGGCCCAAGGCCCTTTGGCAAAGGGGCCCACAGAGAACCCAGGGACAAAAACAAGGACAAGAGTGAAGATGAGCCCAGTGAGCAAGATGAGGAGCCCCAAGGTCTTCTGAGACCCGGGAATGAGTCTGTGAGCACCCAACAGAAGGGTACGCCACTCCTGCCAGGGGATGGCCGTGATCCCCACCCCATGTGGCAGTCACCAAGCACAGGCCGGAGTCCTGGCAGGTGGAGGTCTGATGAGAAATGGTATTTGCGGTGATGAGGCATCCGGGTATAAGCAGAGCTTGTAAGATAGGACAGGGGATTGATGCCACCTGCATAGCCAGCCCACCTTGGCACAGAGCTACAGGCTGATCTCCCAACAAGCATGCCCAGGCTCCATGGAGGGTGAGCAGGGCCTGGTGTCGGGAGCAGCTGCCACTGCACTGTTCCTCGGTGCCCAGGTCCTGACTGGAACGCCCTAGGCGCCCCCGAGGGCTGCAGGCAGCCTGTGGAAACTTTAGTGCCACCCTGCCTTGAGGCAGGTGATGCCAGCCCTCGCCAGTGGTATGATCCTAGAGCCACGACACTGCTCCTGGACCTGGTGCTCAGCAGGGGGAGTCCTTCCCTCTCAGCGGGGAAGCCGTCTCCTCCACAGCCACGGTGGTGACGTCCGGCAGGCGCTGCGGGCCCTCGGTCATTGCAGTGCCCTCTGCCCTGCCTTGTGTCTCCTGCTGGGCAAGCAGAGAATGTGTGTTGGCTGAAGACTCAGGGTCCCCAACAGCTGGGGCAGCCCGCACCCTCACAGCCCAAAATCAACTCGGAGAGAGTGGGAGTGATGGTACCTGGTTGAGGTTGGTCACTGGGGCTCTGTAGCCTGGAATACAAAAAAAGCCCCATCACTGGAGGAGCCGGAACAGCTGGCCCAGGACACAGGTGCACAGCGAGGGGTGTGACCCCAGACAGCTCCCTGCTTTGCCATGGGACCCCCAAAACTAAACCACAAAGGCAAGATGAGGAAGACTGTGCACATGACTCCTTGCCTGGACTGTCCCTCAAGAGCCACCGTCCCAGGTATCCCAGCCCATCACACCTCTGTACATGCCCACACAGCCAGGGAAGGGGAGGGCCACAGAGCAAAGTGGAGCCCACCCTCCCAGGACTGGCACTCGGGCCCAGCCACTCCTGGCCTGCCTCAGATCCCCAGAGCTCCCTGCACCCGGGCACCTGGGGTGAGCACACAGCTGCTGGCCCTGCCCCTTGGCATGTCTACGTTAGAGCCTGCGGACCTGGGCCATACTTGGGGCTGCCCAGGCCAGAGCTGCATCTTCACAGGTGGTTTCTGTTGCCCCACTCAGCCCTGTGCAGAGGTGCTCTCTGAGAAAGAAGAGACACAGGACACTTCTCTAGGAGGACAGCCCTGGCCTTGGCAGGTCATCTCTGACCCTCCAGTAGAGCAGGGCTGCCTGGGCTCCCAGTGGTCCCCAAGCAGAAGGGCACCAGGCACCAGGCTCCATGACCAAGGTGGCAGGGTGACTCCACAGCCAGAGTCCCACCTGCCTCCTCTAGAAGACAACAAGAAGCCAGATGCAGCCCCCCGACAGCACCACCAACCCCGGGAGTGTCCTGGGCTGGAGGCCACCTTCCAGGGTACCAAGACAGCAGCAGGAAGGGCAGCTGGCTTACCATAGGACCTTTTCCTTTTTATCCACATCCAGATGGCCAGGGAAAGCCCAGCAGGTGTAAGGACAAGGCCGAGCACCAGAATAAAGAGTCGCGAGGAGCAGGTGACGTCCTTGCTGCTGGTTCCCGGCTCTGCTTCACTCTGAAGCCACCCGCTGCACCTAGGAGAGGGGTGGACATGGGCACGGAGGCCCTGGCCCAGGGCACCTGGGGCCATGGTTCAGGGTGGCTCCAGGTGGGCAGCCCTGGCTGTGACGTCTTGTGTTGGCGTTCTGGCTGCTGTCCCCCCTTTCAGGAGACAGAGGGGGAAGGAAGACAGCTCAGGAACGCAGGGTAGAAACGACCAGGCAGAGCTACAGGCGGAAGAAGAAGCCCCATGGCTGGAGGCCCGTGACCCCCACCCCACCAGGGCAGGCAGCAGCTCCCCACAGCGGTCCAGGCAGCTCTGTCCTAGGCTCGGGGGACCCAGCGTCACCCAGGACAGGGGTAGGACCCTTTCTGCTGGGGAAGTGCTGGTGTCCCAGCCTGGCTCAGGCTTCTCCTACCTGGTCCAGGGCAGACACTGGTCTAGGGTCCCATTGGGCGAGAAGGTCCCCTGGGGACAGTCAGCACAGAGTGTGTCCTGACTGCTGGTGCCTAGGGAGAAGGAAGGAAGGGGGACAGAGGGCCGGTTGCCAGGCAGGCGGGGCTGGGAACCCCAGAGCAGCATGGGATCAGCCCTGCTAGGCCTCAGCCCTCCCTGGTGCCTCTGGGGAAGGCATGGCAGACCCAGACCAACTCTTGCACTCACAGGGATCACTGGCATTGCCCATCAGCTGCCCCATCAACCCCCACTAGGGCCACCCTCCCTGGCACCTAAGAAGGAGGCAGGCAGACTTGGGGTCCCAGCCCTCTAGGGCCACCAGGATGACTACATGCCCTGCCATCCCTCCCCCACTCCCTCATCTCCCCTGCTCCCAGGACAAGAGAACATGGGTGGGTGGGCCATGGTGCCTGCACCCCGCCAGGTCCTTGAACTGGCCACTGCGGTGTCCAGGTGGCTCACCTCTCTCCTTCACCCTCTGGCCCGGGGCGCAGGTGCTGTGGGTCCCACAGAGGACACAGTGGTCGCCTTCCTGGGCCTTACAGAAGTGGCCTTGGCTGCAGCTGCACGTGGTATCCTGGGTGCTGGAGCACCTCCTCCTGGTCACCAGGCCCATGTCTGAGCCAAGAGAAGGAGCTAAGCCAGCAGCGGGGTGGCGGCTGTCACCTGCACCGCAGGGACGGGATAGCTGTGTGGCCGGGGTCAGCCGGGTCTGGAGGTGCTGGATGACCCGCTGTATCCTTGCACTGCCCTGCTGGGCAGAATGTGATGCCCAGGGTACCCATGAGGGACAAAGGCCAGCAGCAGTGGGGATAACTGAGAGCAGGAGCCCAGCAGCCTCCTGAGAGGGGCGCCAGGCCCTTGGGGAATCTGAGGCCCTGGGCACAGACAGGACCCCGGGGCAGCAGAGTGGGCTCTGGAGTGCGGACCCCAGGCCAGGTTCCAGCTACCCAAGCCCTGCCCACAGAAGGCCTCCCTCCAGGCCGCCACTGCCAGGTCAAGGGGGCAGATGCCAGTGTTATGGTTTATGTCTAGTTGTCCCCCTAAAGCCTCATGCAATCATGGGGCGGAGATTTCTAGAGTTTGAGACTTGAGTCATGACCCACTGGGCTTATGTGTTTTAGTACTGATGAGATTATGGGTCAGAGTACTTCTGGGATTACGGGTGTGGCCTAAGGCGGATAGGCTGAGGCAGAGAGCCTGAATGTAATATAAAAAGAGACAGAGAGACAGACGTTGGCTGTTGCTCTCTGGAGCCCTGGTTGGTTGGTTGCCTCTGTCGCAATTGTTGCTGTTCCGCCGCCATGAACTGGATGCTCTCTGCCCTGTTCCACTCAGCCTTGGGCCAGCTGAATATGGACTGAAACCTCCAGCAACTGTGAGCTGAATAAACCTTTCCTTCCTTCATTTTGAGTGTCGGGTATTTGTCCCAGCAACGAGTCAAAAGTAACTAAGACAGCCAGCTCAGGGAGGCCCTGCCCACCTCACCGCTCCTGAGGGACAGTGTCACCAACTACCCAGGCCCCCTCTAGGCCCGAGCAGGCAAGCGATCCCCTGGCCAGCGGCTGTGGTCTGAACCCCACTCTACATGCCCCCCGACTCCTGAGCCGAAAGGGCTCACAGCCCCTGGCCCCTGGCCCCTTCCTGAGCACCACAGGCTCCATGCTGGCCCCCAGGGGTGCTGCATTCTTCCCCTGCAAGGAGCCAGAGGACCACACTTAGCCCTGGCCTGGGTCGCTGCCAGTGCGGACCCGGGGGTAGCCAAAGGGCCTGCACCTCCCACTGCCTACTGCCCTGGGCCACTGCCCACCCCTGAGGGAGCAGCACCCCCCTTCCTTGTGGCTGCAGCCATAAGGATGAGGAGGGAGAAGCGGGAGGGGGTTGTGCCTTCCAGCCCTGAGTCCCTCTCGGCACCTCGGTTTCTCCCTCTGAGGAGACTGTGGCTCAGGAGGCCCAGGGGGTAGAGCGCAGGGAGCCCCTGGGCGGTGCCCACGCTCTGTCTGCTGCCGGGTGGCACACACCTGGGTCGCAGTCCCGGCAGTGCAGGCACTGCCCCAGGCCGTTGGGGTGGGCGGTGTAGGTCCCCTCGGGGCAGGGCGCACACTTGGTGCCGGTTTCCTCACTGCACACGCGCTTCACGTGGAAACCTGCAGCCAGGGTGACAGAGCTCAGCAGCGGGAGGCCCTCGGAGCTCCACGGGGAAACCCACCTAGCACCCGTGGCACCACCCACCGGGACTGTGGGTCACCTAGCTGTCCCTGGAGACCCGTGGCCCTGAGGCCTTCCAGCAATGCACCTGCTTTGAGACATGACAGGTCTGGAAGGACGTGTGGCTTCCTGGTCCCCTGAGCCTGCTCCTGTCCTCTCAGCCTGGGCCTGGAGTCATGCGAGTCACACCACCCGCCAAGCCCGCCCCGGGACAGTGGAGAGCCAGGGTCCCGAGCTGGAGAAGTCCAGGCTACAGTGTTTGCTCCGGGACTCCATCCCTTTGCTATCTGTGTCCCTGGGCCAGGGGATTTGTGTTACCTGTGGCCATAGACAAGGACAGAGGTGCTCCAGGCAGGCAGGGAAGGTTTCTGGCTGCCCGGCGGGGGCCCTCGGGGCTCCTACCTGGACTGCACTTGGGGCAGCACTCCAAGCCCACCGGAAACTCCTCGTCTCTGCACAGGGGCTGGGCAGGGGTGCGTTGGGGCAACCTCAGCAGGAAGAGGCACAGCACCTGGGCAGCAGGCAGGTATTGGAGGGGGGAGCTGTCTGTCTGTCCTGTGACCCTGCCAGACTGATATGGGGGTCTCAGTCTCCCCTGGGGCAGACAAGAAGTGACAGCTCCTGGGGCTGGCAGTGCCATGGCGGGCGACAGCTGGGCAGGCACCTGGACAGGTTCGGGGTGGTCCAGGATGGGTCTCCTCAGCCTCCACCCTTTCCTATCCCAGGGGACCTGGTAGCTGGGTGAGGCCCTCCCCATGGATCTCACCCAGGCAGCCATGCCTGGCCTCCTGCGGCTCTGTGTTAGACCCACTGTCCCCTGTAAAGGAGCAATGAGCCAGGCTGGGCCAGGATCCCACGGGACCTACTCAGGGCTAAGCGGGCCCCACAGGGTTGGCAGGAAGCCACCCTGGCAGGGAGCTGTTCCCACCCATCTCCAACCCTTGGACCCTATCATGCTGCACAAACACCCACTTATCTCAGGCTGCAGGTGGAGATACCAGCCCCCGCGCGGCCAGCCGCAGGCCTCTCTCTTCCTGCTCAGGGCTACCAAGCGTCCCTTCCCAGAAAGCACCCCTCGCCACCCCCTCCCCACCCACCGTCCGCCCCTGCAGGGTCACAGGCTCTGGGGTCTGCTGGGGAGGATGGCTTTTTTCCCTAAACCCCTCCCACCTGGCCAGCTCCAGAGAAGACAAAGGCTGTGTCCCAGGAGGGACCAGGGCTGGAGGTGGAAGGGGCAAATAGGGACAGAAGGGCCTGGGAGAACTTACCAGCCTCAGGGTGTTGGCTTCAGGCACGGAGTTCCAGGATTGAGGCCTCCAGCCTGGCAGAGCCCCCATGACCCTAGTCAGGATGCCTCCCTAGCCTGGCAGAGCCCCCATGACCCTGGTCAGGACCCAGCGTGGCTAAGACTCCTCCTATACACACACACACACACACACACATACACACACACACACACACACACACACATACACACACACACACACGGAAGAGCAGGACCCCTGCAAACTCTGGGCCTTCAGGGCTTCTTCCTAAAAGGCGGCAGCCAAGCCGTTCTCCGCAGGAGCTAAGCAGAAGTAAAAGCAAAAGTAAAACAGGGGACAGACCGACACTGGCAGGCCCTAGTGCCCTCCCTCCACCTGAGAAGTGCTCTGTGCCCCAGGCTGGCACCCTTGGTCACTGCTGCCCTGTGGGACAGGATGACCTGCTGCCACAGCAGGAGCAGCTGGATGCTGTCTCCACTCTGAAAGGTGGGACTCGACCCTAGGCTTGGGAGGAGCCAGGGCGGAGGCAGGAGGAGGAGGCAGGAGGAGCCCCTTTCGGCCACCTGCCCTGCTGGGAACCCGCACCCTAAGCCCCAAAGCTCCAGAGCAGGCCTGCTGCTGCTTGCCACCGCTCGGGACGCCCGGCGCCTCCTGTTGCTCACCTGGGCTCCTGCTAGACAACTGTGTCCTCCAGGACACAGCTTTGGTCCCTTCCAGGTCACGCTTGGGGTCACTTCCACCTGTCTCAGCACAGCTCTGGGAAGGGGTGACTCGGCCAGGGCTCTGCAGGGGCCACCCTGACTCTGGGATAGAGGGTCCTTCGCTATTCTTGAGCACCAGGGTCTCCCCACTGTCCTCTGAGACAAGGGGGTGCTTGCACAGAGCTCCCATGAGGAAAGACACCCAGCCAGACCCACCGCCCCGCTACCCACTGCCAGCTGGGCTTCCCCATGGTGCCATGTGACCCCTCTGAGGCTGGAGGTGCAGTGGGTAGGGAGCTCATGGGGCTGCCCAGCCCCCTTGGTGAGGCGCAGCTGAGAGGGCCCTCAACGCCCCCTGCCATGCCCACAGCCTGCAACAGCCCAGCGTCCCTCTGTGGCCTCTGTGTGGCCGGGTCAGATCCAGGCCCTTCACAGCCCCTCCCAAGTCCTGACTGTCACCAATCCTCCTCCAAGGTCCCAGGCCTGTCCCTCCTGCCTCTATGCAGGGTCCCTCTGGACTTACCGAAGGGATCACACCCACCCCACGCCTCTTCACTGCACAGCCCAATACAGAAGTAGGGGCAGAGCCAGGGCCGGGGCCCCCTACAAGGAAGCACCTGTTACCCCTGGCTTTGGGTGCTTTGGGTGCTGGGGGCCAGCAAGGGGTACGGTGTGCCAGAGGGACTTTTCCTAAGCAGAGGTCACGCTGCATGACGCTGGCCCCAGCCACCCTCGTGGTCACTGACTGCACACCATGGGGCTGTGGAGGATCACGTGGGCACTGAGGCCTTCATGTCAGTGCCTGCCCACGCTCAGGGACAGCGTCCCCAAAGGGCCTCCAGCCCTTGGGAAGAGCCTGGCACCCGAGTCCCTGGACAGGAGCAGAAGGTGGCCAAGGGCATAGAAGCCCAGGCTGCCACCTCACAGCTGGAGGGTGGTGTGGGGTACCCTCCCCCGACATTTCCCAGGAACTCATAGATCTGCCTACAGCCCCACGGGGATTTCCAGACAGGGCCGGGGCATCCCCATTCGCACATCCCCTTCAAGCCCTAGGAAGTGCTCGCTGCGAGTGGACACACATGCGTGGGCACGCAGAGAGGGGGTGGATGTGGACAGCAGGCGAGGCATGGGCTCCCGTGGCCTGTATGGATGGGCAGAGGCCGGGCCGGGGTGGAAGGGGAGGGCAAAGCCACAGGGTCTTCGGGTGGATAGAAAGGCCCAGCCCGGCCAGCCTCGTGTTAGGGACAGAGGAGAACCCGGGCTGGGGCAGATGTCTGTAGAGTGCTGTGGACGACCCCCCGGGCCACTCTCCTTGACAGAGGAGCAGCTGTCCCCACGTTGGCTGATCCTATTTCCACGTCTCGATGTGTGCAGAGCTGGCTAGGACTTCTCCGAATTGCTTCGGCGGGCTTTAAGCCATGCAGATTTGTCCGGCCCAGGTGCTGGTGCTAGCCTTTGAAGACGCAGGCAAGTTTCCCCGGATGCCCCACCCCGTGTTCCATGGTATGAGTCGGGGTGAAGAGCCAATGCTCCATCGGCTGGGATAGAGCCTCGAGATAAAGGGAGGACTCTCTGGGGCTTGAAAGATGGCCCATCAGAGCCGCAGGGCCAACCCTGATCGTCGGACACTAGCTCAGCTGTATATCGCCCCCCGCCCTTCCTGCACGTCCTCCTCACGTGGCAGGGTGACTACGGGCCTCCTCCTAGGCCAGCTGCCACACTCACCTGCTCCCCGCCATTCTCACGGTCACGCCTCCTCAAGCTGCTCCCTTCTTCACAAATGAATAAAACCCAGGTTGGCCCTGGGTAGAGGCCTTTGTTGCAGACAGTCGCCACCACGGCTGGACTCGGGACCCTTCGGTGCCTCATAACTAACTCCAAATATGCCTTGGTATCTTTATTCTCACCATGGGCTGCCCTGGGGGTGGGAGACTGGAATCGGCTCACCAGAATTCCAGTTACGGGGAGGCAGACCAGATAGTTCAGCAGATTAAAGTGCCTGCTTAGGCAGATGCAAGGACCGGGGTTCAATCCCTGGCATGGGGCGCGCCGAGACAGTGATTGAGACGGGGCACTGTGGCCTGGGCTAATAGTGCTATGACCTGATTATGCGCGGGAAGACGATGTTGGGTCTCTATCTCACCTCATGCACAAAAATCATTCCTGACGCACACAGACCTATTCCAAGAGACAACTGTGGACATATTAGAGGAAATGGAGAGTACGGCTTAAGCATTCCAGTTACTTTTCTGTGGGATTACATGTATCAACTTCCCAGGCCTTGACAAGGACCTGGGAGGGCTCTCTAGAGCGGGTGACAGCGCGGGGATGGCCTGGGACTTCCCAGGGGACAGGTGCGTGTGGCAAGCTGCCTGCTGCTCAGGTGGGCGGGAGGGGAACGCAGCGAAAGGGCTCAGGATCCAGCCCTGGCCAGTCTGAGCAGCTTCCTGACATCCCAACCACCAGCGTCCCCCTGTCTACCTGGTCCCACCCCCCCAGGAACCAGGCATTGCCCCAACCCTCACCCTGGGGGTGAGAAGCCGCCTGGGGCCCAGCCCCACTCCTCTCTTTCTCTGGCTCAGCTCCAAGACAGGCCCTGAGAGAACCGAAGGGACCAGCAGGCCCTAGGGCCCTTGGCGGGCAAGGGGCATCTGTGAGCACAGAGGAAGCAGAACAGCTGAGCAGCCAAGCAAGGATGGGGCGGCCAGGGGCCCGAGGGCCCAGGGAAGGGAAGAGTGCGGCCCAGGTCACCACAGCCACACAGCTGGGCTGGGGGGCTCAGGAATGTCACGTTGTCAGAGGTCAGGTGGCTGTGTGGGGGCAGGGTAGGGGTTAGTGCTAAGGGATCTGAGGTCTTGGTGCCATGTGACCAAGGCGGGGGGGCATCCTGGGGTGGGAACGTCTGCCGCCCTGCCCTCCCAGGGTGTAGGAAGCAGCCTGTGTCTACCGCAAGGAACTGGCACAGGCCTGTGATCTCCGGAGCCCAGGAACTCGAGGCAGGAGGATCGTCAGTTCAAGGCCAGGCTGAGCAACCGGAGTGAGTTAGCCGGAACTCCTTAAAAATTAAAAATTAAAAAGAGGACCAGGGTTGGGAACTCTTTACAAGGGCCCTAGGTTCAATCTCCAGTACTGAGGGAAAAAAGAGGAAGGAAGAAAACTGGCTACGTTCACACCATGGAGAAACTGTGGACTTCCCCTCCTGCCCCCAAAGCTAGAAACAGAAAATGCAAGAATCAGCCATTTTTGTAAATTACACTGTATGAAAATTGAGTCTCAGGAGAGGAGCACATGCTAACGGGCTCACAGTCACATGGTCTATACATAGGAGGCCCAGAAGGGAGAGGCTGTGCAACAGGTCACAGCAGCCTTGTTGGGTTAAGGAGGACAAGACTAGGGCTCCAAATGCCCATGTGGATGGGCATCGCAGAGAGAGCTCCAGAAATGCTGGAACTACACAGACAAACGGCCCCGAACTCTGTGCGGGGTCCCTGGAGTCCGCTAACTGTGAGCACCTCATTTGAAGGCTCTGGAAAGTTTCCCTCTGATGGCTCGGGGGCTGGAGACATTTGCTCTGGGCAGGCCAAACCTGGAGCAAAGGCCCCAAGATCCCCGCTCACAGGCATCAGAACCAGCTGCAAGAAGACCGAAGAGAATCTCCGTGCCTGAAGTGTCCATGGAAAGAAAGCCCAGCATCCTGTTAAGGAAGCCCCACCCCCACAGCCTCGCGGCCCGAGATCAGCACGTAGCCAGAATCTGCCAGGAGCTCATGCACAGAGAAACCAGTCCCCCAAGCCAGGGAGGGACTCCAGGGGAGACAGCAGCACCGTCACTGCCAGACCAGGACCCTGAAAGAGCAATTCATGCAGGCTTTCCCAGGACCTGGATGGGGACGAGAGAGCTGGCAGCTCCGAAAGAAGACAGGGATGGGCCTCATATCCGAGACCCACGCTGGTGGCCCTGTCCTCAGGCTGCCCAGCAGTGGCCAGCAACTCTAACCCAAGTCCCCAGCTGTGGTCGGAGACACCTGGCGAGGTCGCTGCTCCCGTAGCTCCTTCCTGTGCAGGCCTGGGGTCTCCGGGTGTCCCAGGCTCCGCTTCTCGGGCCCGCCTGGGTGAGCCACCCTGGATCTTCAGCATCCTTCCCCACCCGTGCGCCATCCTCCCCCACCCCCCGCCCCACACAGCACTCCCGGAAGCCGGAAGCTGCCCCCATCGGGGAACAGCCAGCGCAAGAGGTGAGCATGGTAAGCCCAGGAACGCTGCCTGAAGAAACCGTGAGTGGCACTTGTCTAAAACAAAACCCACCTGTAAACTCTCAAACCCAAGAAATATGGACCCCAATAAAAAGGCAAACAGCAGGGTGAGAAAGAGGCAATGCCTGAGGAGCAACGAGACAGGAGAGCCCTGGGTCACCGCCAGACGTGTCCAGAGGGTCCCCAGGTGACCGTGGCAGCATACGCAGAAAGGGGCGTGCAGGCTGGCGCGCTGCACCCTCGGTCTTTGTCCTACATGAAGCGTGAGCATCAGTCCCGGATGCTGCAGGCCTGGCACCACAGGCTGGCCCGAGAAGCGAGCAGACTTCCTGCCACTCGGCAGAGGGCAACAGGGTGCCCGCTACGCTGGCTTCACGGACACTGGACTTCTGTACTTCGAAGGGCATTAAGGAACTGAACAGTCAAACCACACCCTGGGAGAACATAAGAGGAACATTTTGCTTCAATCATATATACAATCATATTCCTATAATCATACTATGTATAATCACCTATAATGATTCAATGAGAAGACAAGGTGTCAGGCAGCTTTCTGTTGCTATAACGAAATCCCAGTGGTGATATACTTAAAAAGAGGAAAGGTCTGTCTTGACTGGAAGTCTCAGTGCCTGGTGGGAAACCAAGCCTTCCACACCCAGGTGTTAGGTGATATTCAGAGTCCAAACCTTAACAACCAACAGCTCAGTATTTGTTAGTGTACAAAAGCACTGAATTCACTGAAAAGTTGCGTGGATCTCACACAGCCAGGGCTTCACCCAGCTGGAGGTGGGGAGAGACCGTGAGAGCCACACTGAGAGGCCACCATGGGCGTGGAGCAGTGGGCACCACCTGGGCTGCTGCGGGCACACAGCTGCTCTAGGCCCCGACATGGTAACCGCTCAGCCCTGCGTGAGCTGTGTGGCCCGGCAAGCCCGCTCGTGGGTGTGAGCCAGGTGCAAGGAGCAGGGACGTCCACCACCGCGCTGCACCAGGAGGCGGCAGCAAGCTCCCTGGGGACAGCTGCTTAGCCTCTCGCCTCTCTGGCAGCACGTGTGGGCAGGTGCGTGGGCCACACCTGATGCCACCTAAACCACACCACACAACCCTTCTGCCAACAACCCTGCCCACAGGACGCCCAGTGTGGGCCCCGCCCGCCCAAAGGTGTGCCCAGTGGCCATGGCTGTGGCCCTGACGTGGCTTCCTCAGTCAAGTGGTCCCAAGGGGCACAGGCACTCGCCGAGCACAGCCACCTGAGAAGGCGGCTTTGACGAGGTGACTGCTGAAAAGGCCCGAGTGCCACATGCACACACACACTCACAGGTGAGCACGCACGTGTGCAGACACACACAGAGGCACCCCTAAGCACAGGCACACACGCACCCACACACACACACCAGGAACACACATCCATGCACACCTACTGGTGAGCAGCACACTCACACATGCACACACACATGCTCATGCACATGCACCCCACTGGTGAGTGCACGCACCGAGGAGCACACACACACCCGCTGGTAAGCACACACGCACGCGCACACACTCATGCATGTGCACCTAGGGACCAGGGCTCCACCCACAGCAGTGGAGACGATGAGTGGCCTGGGCTTCTCCACCCTCACTACAGAGAGGCCAGGACAGCCCAGGGTCAAGGCGCTTTGGCTTTCGCTTCAGCCTGCTGTCCCAAATGTCTCTTCTGGGAGGCAGGCCTTGGCCTGAGAGGAACCCCATGCTCGTGCCCCCTGGGGACCCTTGTTTCCAGGCAGGGCTCTGCTATCTGCCAGGACTTGGGGCTGTGGCCTGGGACACTCCCAGGCTCCTCTCCCTGCTCCTCCCTCTCGGCCCTGGACTTGGGATTCAGGCCCTGCCCACTTCCAAGGCCCCCTGCAGGGGGCACACCAGAGGTGGAAGGCAGAGCAGCCAAGTGCGCCTGCGTGGGAGGGGCAAACCGAGGCAAGGCCTCCTGGCTGAACAGGATCCACCCCAGAAAATGAATGCAGCGTGGACACAGGCTGCGTGGCTGGACCTCGAGGACACTGTGCCAAGAGCGATGAGCCAGTGCAGAGCAGCACCAAACATGAGAACGCCCTGGCAGAAGTGGTCTGCGGCAGGCACAGTCGAGGAGGCCAAGCGACGGGGCCAGGAGGGCAGCCTGGACAGGAGGCAGTTTCTGTGTGGGGTGACACGGAAGTGCTGGGGGCAGCCCAGCCAATGCCCCCGGGGCAGCGGTCTGCACGCTCCCACATGGTGAAGGCAGAGCTCACGTGTTGGGCCCCTTTCACTATAAGTCTTCCAAAGATTTTCACAAGGAAAGCAGGCCAGAGGCTGGGGTGTGGGGGTCGTGGGTCCTGCCAGTGCCTGAACACCAGAACTCTGAGAAACAGGATGTCACCTCTGGGAAACAGGTGCAGGCACCAGCTCCTGCGCAGCTGACGGAGAAAGAGAAGCGCTCACTTGAAAGAGCAACGCAGCCGGCGGAAGCCCCCAGGCGGGCACCTCCGTCCCCCAGTCCTCGGTACAGAGCGGCACTCTGGGCTGTGAGGCAGGGTTGGCTCAGCCCTGCTCACCAGGCCGCAGGAAGCGGCGGTGGCGGTGGTGGTGGCGGGGCCGTGGCTCAGAATCACAGATCCTCCTCAGGGCTGAGCCTCTGCCTCATTCTTTCCACTGTCATCACGGAAACGAGAGATTGCTCAGGGCTACCATCTCCTCTGCGCCCCTGGCCGTTGGGCTGAACATCACGGAGGAGATAAGGACCGGGCGACAGGTGCCCTGTCCCCTGCTCAGTCCTTCCGTCCCTCACGCCCCTCCATTGGGACTGCCCCACATAAGCGGCACTGACACCCGGACTGCTGCCGGTGACAACAACTCCGCCAGCCCTAGGGCCGATGGCCGTGGGCCCTGGTCCTGCTCTGCTCAGCCGGCATTTATGCAGCAGCTGCTGTGTGCTGGGCGGGGGCATAGGAGGCTCTCAGGCTCTCCACTTCCTCAAGGACAGACACTCTGGCCAGTGGGACACCCAGAATCTGCACATGAGGTGGGCACATAGGGCCATGGCTCATGGGGTCCCTAAGAGGGCTAGGTCACTGCCGGCTACTGTCCTGTCCCTTTCTGTCCCCACTCCTGCCCTGCAGCACACTGGTGATGCTGGGGACATCTATGGGTTTCCCCAGACAGGTGACTTCCCCTCTCGTCTCCAACTACCCTATAGCTTTCCCAGAACTGTGGAGGGACCCACCCAGCTGCGCATCCTTCCCCATTCAGCCTGGCTCGGAAGCGCGACCCCTGGTGGCAGATGGGAACGTGTGGTGGCTGCCGTGGACCTGGCCTGGGTCCCTCCCACCGGGTGACCCACAGGAAGCTGCAGCTTCCGCTAGGGAGAACCCAGACCCTTTTCCTTTTGCTAAACAGAGGCCAAAGGCCCAGGACATGAAGCAGCCACCAGGGGGCACCAAAGCCCAGCCCCACAGTGTCTGTGGCTGGTGAGACCCGGCCCTCTGGGCTGGACTGGAATGTTGCAGGAAAGCCTGCTTCCTCCGGGAAGACGCAAAAGAGACCCTGGTGGGGGGGGGGGGGACCCAAGAAGACGCCACTGGGTGCTGGGGCACCCCTTCGGCCTTCCCTGCATCCCTGGAGTGGCTCCTGCCTCTGCAGGACCCTGGGCTTGCTCGTCCATGAATGGGGACAATGACACCCTGCCACGTCGGCTGCTGGCAAGGTGACCTCCTTGGCAGCCAGGAGCCTGCATGGCCTGGAGGGAAGAGGGGGAACAAGCCTCCTCTAGCCCAGGACCTCTGAGGGTCTTCTGGGCCACTGGTCAACATCAAGGGGGAGGGGTTGGACCTTGACCACATGACAAGGATGAGGCCAGCAGGGCAGGGGCCTGGCCCAGAAGTCCTTGACCCAGGGCCACCCTGGAGGCCCTGCAACCGAGCTCAGCAGGAACAGAGTTGGGCGGGCAGCACTCTGAGAGCATGGTGCTCCCATCTGAGGCTTTCTAGGCCAATGCCCAGGTGAGCTCTCAACTGCCCAGCATGCCCACCACATCCCACCGGACGTTGCTCCCCTGTATGCCAACTCTGGGCACAAGGCCATGAGCTCCTTGCAAACAGCCTCTGCACCCCACCACCTCACCGTGAAGCTCAGCGCCTCCCCAGCTGAGAGGAGCACTCGGAGCCTGCCTGGGGTGCAGCCTCTAGCCCCTCACACATGCACACCTGTACCTCGCAAGTGTTGCCAGCTGCCCCAGGCAGGGCTTGCTAAGGGCGCAGTCTTGCCCCGTGACACACAGAGCAAGGCCTCCTCCGGCCTGAAGACAGGCAGCAGCTGCTCCAACGTGCAGAGCACCAGGCTTGAGGCAGGTGGGCAGTGGGTCCCTACTGCTGCATGACCAGCCCAGCTTCGCCTCTGGCTCCAGGGCCTGGCACCATGGCCATTGACTGCCACCAGGCCCCTGGCGGGTGCAGGCAGCATCAGCACACTGCTCCTGTGTGGCAGTCAGCTGCTCTTCAGCTGGGCCTGTGGGTGTGGGGAGCGGGCTTCCGGAGGCAGTGGCCAGGCTTCCCGACCCGCCATGATGAGAGGCGGCAAGGCAGGTGCATCAGGGGAGCAGACCACCGGCACCCAAGGTCGGCTCACCCCAGGATACCTGTTGCCTCTGTAGTCCCCATCTCAGGCTGGACCAGCGCCATGTGGACTTCCCCAGGACCCCGGGGCTCCCTGCGCTGCCACCAAGCAGCTCACGGGACCCTAGTGCCAAGGAAGCAGCCCCAAGTGATGGTGTTTTTGTGCTGCCGGCCTAGGAAGGGGCTGGGGAAGACGGCTGGGTAGGCGCTTTCCCACGCCCTGCAGCCAATCAGAAGCCAGGGCTGCACCACGCCCCGCCCAGCAGGTGCCGAGTGGGCGGGGAGCCACAGACAGTGGGGTCCAGAGCCTCACCCTTACTGCCCTGTAGGAGACCTAGAGGTCTAGCCACCTGCCCAGGACACGGGTCTGGGAGGGGGCCATGCCTGGAGTCCTGCGTGCAGAGCAGCCCCGCCCCGCCTCTAGCAGGAGTCCACTGGCCCCCTCAGGGCGTCAGTCCTGCCCTCAGGGCCAGACTCCATTCCTCCTGAGGCTTTTCCGCCTGGCAGGGCAGTCATCCAAACCTCAGTGCCAGGGAGAGGGGGTTCACCACCTCCGGCCACCCAGGGGGACAGGGTGGCCATCCCAGGGACCCTCTCCCCTGCCACTTCTGATGGTCCAGGCCGCAGCTGCTGCCTCCCCCAGGATGCTCCTTGTATTCTAAGGCTATCGGAGATGTCCAGGCAGCTAATGTGGGGGGCAGGGACCCTTGGCCCTGCACTGGTGCCCCCTCGACCTGGCATCTGTAAACAGCTGATCTTACAGGGCCAGGGAAGGAAGGCTTGTCTTGCTCTCTGTCCTGCCGTGTCCCTCCTCTCTGTCCCCAAGCTGGGCTGCCAGCTGGGTGGGTGGAGGCCAGCAGCAGGGCCTGGCAGGAACAGGATGTGGGCCAGAGGAGGCAATGGCAAGGGGATTTGGCCAGGCTGGGGGTGGGGGTGGGGCGGAGTCCCCTAGGGGTCCTTCCCTCCACTCCTGGAGATGAGTGACAGGGCCAGGGACCACGCCAGCCTCAGGCGGGGTGGCAAGTGTGGTCTGGAGGTGGCCAGGTAGCTGTGGCTGCTGCTCACTGGCCCCGCCCACCTGGAGGCCCTGAAAGGCCGGGTGCCTTTTGTGGGAGAGCAGCTGGCGCAGGCCTTTATGCGGGGCTGTGGGAAAGTCCCTGGGCCAGCCTCTCACAGCCTCTCAAAAGCTGGGATTATCTCTGGGCCGCAGGACACCCTCTCAGGGACCACCCCCAGCAAGGCGGGGGCAGGGGCACCCTGGGGCTCCCATCTTCCCAGCCCTGGCCTGGAAGGGTCCCCAGGGTGGAAAGATGCTGCCCCTCCTGGTCCAGCTGCCCAGATTCAGAGATGCCCACTCCAGTGGGGAGCGTAGCCCCAGGCCCAGCCCACCCACTCAGGCCTCAGGCCCCTGGGAGGGGGCACCTCCAAGGAGCCTGCTTGCAACAGCTCCACTCCCAGCCGCACGCTGGCCCAAGGCTGAGGTCAGGTTCAGATGGGTGGGGGCTCCGGGAGGCTGCGGGAAAGTGCGGCTCTTGAGCGTTTTCTGGGTACAGGGAGAGCAGGACACACATCCCCCAGCTCATTCCCCAGAAGCTGAGGACAGGCACCTAGCTGTCCCCCCTGAGATCACCCTCCATCACCTACTGACTGTATCCCAAGCAGTCTCAGGTCCTCCACCAGGAACCTGAGCTCCCAGCTAGAGGGGCTGTGGTTCCCAGGCCCCCCGTGCTCAGGGCATTCCTTGTCTCCATCCACTCTGCATCCTGTGTAAATGCCTGAGTGGCCATGGCTCTCAGTCCATTCCACAGATAAAGAAACTGAGGCCGAGAGCTGAGCTGCTAAATGGGCAGCTCCCAGGTGAGACCTCTGCACCCACAGCAGTACCCAAGGTCCTGCAGTGGCAAGGGCAGGGCAGCCTGTGGTGCCTGGGCACACGTAGCCATGCCAGGGCCAGGGAAGTGGGGACGTGGGGCTGTGGGAATGAGATGCCGCTGGAGGGCCAGATGTTCAGCCTCCTAGTGCTGTTGCCCAGGAGCCACTGCTGTTTCCCCAGGCCTGAAAGGCCGCCCGGGGGGAGCCCCCACCCCGCCTGCCCTGGGAGAACTGTTCCCCAGATGGCCTCTGGGGCCCAGAGCTCCGTGCACAAAGCCCGGGCGGCCCATGGCGAATGAGTCTGTGGCTGCGCACGCGCCTTTTGTGCAGGATGAATGGGGGGGCCCACCCACCCGGAGCGAGCCTCCCGCCCAAACCGCTCTGGGGGATGAGGGGGGCATGGCGGCTGCCTGGAAAGAGCAGGGCCCGAGCCAGGGCTGGGCAGGCGGCCCTGGCAGCCCGAAGCTCTGTGCCTGGCACCCAGCACCTCCCACGTGGGCCTGACAGCCTGACAGGCTGTGACCGCGTCCTCCCAGCCTCACGCCAAGGGCAGGCTGACCGGGCCGTCACTCTGCCCTGGGGTGGCTCTGTGGTGGGGCACAGCTGCCCAGGCCCTGATGCTCAGAACCTCGAGGACAGTGGAGCCCTCCAGACCCTCCAAGACCAGAGAGCACCCACGGCTGGGTGTCACGCTCCTCACCCGGTGAGGTCGGGACCCGTTTTGGTCCTAGGTGTGGGCAAGAGGCTGCAGGTGGGGACACTTCCTGGTCCAGGGCCAGCAGAGTGGGAAGGGCAGGACCAGGTGGCCTCCTCCGGCCCCACTTAAGCAGAGCTCTTGGCCCCACACCTGCCACACAGGGCCATTGGATAAAGTGGTGACCACAGCCCACTAGAGTAGGCAGCCTGCCCCTGCCACCTCCTGCACCTGAGGCCAGCGGGCTCCCAGCTGTGAGATGCACCTGGTGGGGGGCTGGGCCGTGGCTCCGCCCCAGTGGGCAGCACTGACCCTGTTGGCCAGTCCTATGGGGTGACAGCAGGTTCTGTCTCCTCTAGGCACCTCAACTAGGGCAGGGCTATGGGGAAAGTGCCCACGCCAGGATAGTGTGGTAGCATAAAAAAGGGGTCTTGCCCTCAGAGCCCCTCTTCTGCCCCACTTGAAGGCAGTTGGTCCCGTACCCCAGGTCCACTCACCGTGGATTCTGTGTCCCAGGCTGGGGACGCCTTAAAGACCACCGAGCCAAGGAAGGTGGCAGAGCTGTGTTCCCTCACACCCACCTCCCTGCCGCAGGGAGCAGTGCCGACAACTGATGGCCCCCAAGTTGCCCTTCCTCCTTTCTGCCGCTGGCCCAGTCCAGGGTCCACTCCGACTCAGTCACAAGGGGCAGGTTGGCCCTGAATCTCTCTGGGCCTCGGTTTTCCTGCCTGTCCAGTGGGCATAGTGATCCTGGGGCCTCAAGAGGTGCGGGCATGCTGAGCAAGCTGGCAGGCAGGGAGGGACCACAAGGACACAGCTGAGCCAGTGGAGGCCGCGCCTGGTGCAGGGGGCTGGGCAGAGGCCGGCCGGAAGCCCTTCCCACCAGTGGAGGGCACCTCTGCGCGGCCCTGCCTCTCGCTCCGTGGGGCAGCAGGCGGCCCTGTGCTCGCGGCCAGCCCTGGGCAGATTCCATCCAAGGCCCAGACAGCGGAAGTTCCGCGTGCACCGTGTGTCATAGAATAATCTGCTGCTTTTGTTTGACATCTAAGTGTGAGACCCCATTCTTGGGGGTGGGTTCAGAGAAAGGGAGAGGCCCTGGCGCTCGCCCCTGGGTTCCACGGTTTATGTGTATCCATGGTCTGATCACCTGAGAAGGTAACTGAGGCAGAGGCAGGGTCAAGCGGCCGGCGGGAGGCCACGGAGCAGAGAGACCCCTCCCCCAGAGCCGAGAACCAGGCCGGCCGCCCGCGCAGCCCGGCCACCACCAGCGCGCCGGCTACCCCGTGGTCCCACACTGCGCACGCGCTGCGCTGGGCGGGAAGTGTGCCCGCCCCCACCCCGCGGTATTAGTGCCGGGCCTGCCTCTGAATGAATGGGGGTGGCGGCAGGGGCGTGGGGGGGCAACTCCCAAAAGACCATCTGGCTCCTCCTTATAATAGAGCAATAAAGGGCTCGTCTGCCTTTCAGGAGTTGGGAACGAGCTGCTCTCTGACACCGCGGGGTTTTTAACCAGCTTGGGACTGCGACCTGGCTCTGCCCCTGCTTGCAAGCGGGTGGGGGTGGGGGGCAGCCACGTGGGCCTCGCAGCCCTAATCCTAGCGCCAGGAGAGCTCCGGCTTTCCCACTGCCCGTCTCTCCCTCCGTGAGCCCAACCCACAGGGCTCGGTTGTCATTGGGACCATGGCAGCAGCCCAGGCTTACTGGGAGTAAACTGAGGCTCAGGGAAGCGGAGGCTGATAGAGCCCAGCTGCTCCGCCACTGGTACTATGGGGCCTGGGCCAGTGGCAAAGGTTGGGGTTTCCAAGTCCAGCCAGAAGGGCCCTAGGGGAGAGGGTGTCCTCCAGACTGGGGATTTACAGTCACTGTCACCATAGCCCTGAGGCCACCCCTGCACTGGGGAACAGCACTGAGAGATGCACATAGGCTGCAGCGCTGCCCAGGAGCTGTTGGGGGGAAGGGCCCCGGCCCCCACCCCACCACCAGCAGTGTAGCAGGAGTGTCACCTGCAGGGTGGGCCTTTGAGGTGGTACACGGGGCCCAGCTCCACGTGGTGCTGTCACTGAGCAAGTGGCCCAGAGTTCTGGCCCATCAGGTCGGGCGCTGAGAGTGGCAGGCATAGTGTCCTGCCCCGTGGCCCGCTGGGTTACCACGTGCTTTGCTGCCTGCACTACCTGCTTCAGGTGAGAGAGGCAGCAGTCCGGGAAGGCAGCCAGGCCGCAGGGTGGGGGCCTGCCCAACCCTCTGGGTGTCCCCGAAGCTGTGTAGCCTTCTCGGAGGCAGCCGCTCTCTTCTGGCCACTTGCGGTCTCTCAGCACTGGTGTCTTCCGGAAATGCCGGGGCTCAGCCCGGCCTTGCTCAGCCCGTGTCCCCTCTTGCCCTGCTCTACATGCCACAGCCTCTGAAATGCCACAAAGGCCTCTGTGGGGAGGTCGGGCTGGTCCCCATGGCTGGAGCAGGGCAGACCCCAGCAGCAGGCTGTGACCCATGTCACTGTCATCAAGCTCGTGGACCTCGGGGTGCCCTAGAGATGACAAGGAGTCTGGAAGGGGACACTGAGGTCCCAGGAGGTGGCTCAGCAGGTGACCAAGAATGTCCCCCTTGGGTCCCTGCTCCCTCAATTGAAGAACAGGGATAAACTCGGGGCTACTGGAGCTGCTGGGCCTGGGTGAGCCTCGTGTCACTCTGGGCAGGCTGTGGCTCTCACGGGATGTTGGGAGGGGCTCCACACTGAGGAGGGCTGGGGTGCCAGCTGCAGGAAGGTGGCAGACACCAGCACTCTGCTGCCCCAGGCATTGACGGGAGGGGGAAGCAGGGCAGGACTGAGGACAACTGCCCAGCCTACTCACATGTGCAAGGGCACACACAGGCTGGCACGGAGGCAGGAGCAGCGCTTGCTGGTGCACACACACATGGGCACACACGTGCACACTGGTGCACACGCACCTGGGCACATGCACACTAGGATGCACACGGGTGCCAGTGCAGCACACGCATGCACAGTGGTGTACACACACCTGGGCACACGCACACTAGGATGCACACAGGCACCAGTGCAGCACATGCATGCACACTGGTGCACACGTGCCTGGGCACACACACACTAGGATGCACATAGGCACCAGTGCGGCACATACATGCACGCTGGTTCACACGCGCCTGGACACATGCACGCTAGGATGTACACAGGCACCAGTGCGGTACACACGCGTGGGCACATGTGCAGGCACGCAGGGCGCCTCCTTCCAGCTGACACGGGGTCTTGCTTGCCATCACCATGCTGCTTGACTCTACTCGTGTCCTGCCACCCTCAACCTGGAAAGAAGGTGCTTCCTGGAGTTCCTGCCCAGAAGCACGCCTGCTCACAGGCCATCCTGGTGTCCCCACCCTACTGTCCTCCTTGGGTTAGTGATGGTGTCCACTCTGTCCCAGAGGCCCAGGAGCGCACAGGGCTTCCCGAGGGTCCATGTGCTTCTACCTGCAAGGATGCACATATGTGCACACGTGGGTTTGCCTCAGTGTATCGTGCACATGTATGTCAGGATGTGCATGGCTGCTCTTTTTAAAAAGTGCACAAGTTGCCCAGGAGATAGCTCAGCAGCATAAGCGCCTGCCTGGCATGCATAATATCCTGAGTTCAATCCTTGGTACTGTAAAAAAGAAAAAAGACACAGATGTAAAAAGTGTACAAGTAAACTAGGAATGGTGGCACACACCTGTAATCCCAGCTACCTGGGAGGCTGAGGCAAGAAGATCAAAAGTTCAAGACTAGTCTGGACAACCAAGCCAGACCCTATCTCAAAGTTTAAAAAAAAAAAAAAAAAAAAAAACTATAAGAAAAGCTAATCAGAGCTAGAGAGACAGCTCAGTGAAATAAGTGCTTGCCCAGCAAGCATAAAGTCCCAAGTTCAATCCCGGGTACCACAAAAAAAATTAACTTTGCCAGGCGCAGTGGCACATGCCTGTAATCCCAGCACTTGGGAGGCTGAGGCAGGAGGATCAGTGCAAGCTCGAGACCAGCCTGGGCTACAAAAGTGAGCTCAAGGCCAGCCTGAACTGCATAGTGAGACCCTATCTCAAAAAAAAAAAAAAAAAGCTAATCAAATTTAGGCCCCCCATTTGGGGTTCCACGCACCTCTCTGTGTGTGAGGCGGGCCTACTGGCCAGCTGTTCACTGTTACTCCATGGTGTAAGTGGGGTCTTTGAGACTCACTTTCCATATCGTGTGCAGGGCCTGGCCTGTGCCCTGCTCAGCCTGTGCCCAGGCCTCTGCCCACCAGGGGAAGGAAGCTGGGGTGGAACAGCAGCCATACCCTGCAGAACAGGCCCTGGTAGAAAGTGGAGGCAAGGCCATGCTGGGCCACAGCGCAGAAGGCAGGATGGGGTAGAGGGGTCCGGGATGTCCCTGTGCCCATAAGGCACCTGGTTGCAGCAGGGCCTCCACCTCCGCCCTCTGGGGCTTCCCTGGGGACAAAGGGCAGCTGCATGTGCCTCACTGGCTGTCTCCACATTGACTGCCCTTGGTCCCCACATCCGTCTGTCCATCAGGCCACCCACCATCCAGAGCACGGACCCTCGGCTCCAATCCCTGCAGCACCTCCCTGTACCAGAGCAGCATACCCCTCCCAGGACAGTGCTCCATGACCTCGAGTGTCCAGGAAGATGCCAGCCTGGAGCTCACCTTGTGGTGTGGCCCCGGCTGCCTCCTGTGCTGGTGGCACATGTGGCAGGGGTGACGCACCCAAGCTCTGAGGGAAGTCTGAGTCCAGAGCTATGGGCAGAGCGCACAGCGAGGGCCCAGCTATGTTAGTGGGCGTGGCACGTCAGCTGCCACTTGACCTCCGAGAGGACGGGCGCTGCCCTCCTAGGCTGGCCTCGGGAGCTATGCCACATGTGTAGAGATCGGGACTCCTTCCCCGCCTGCTGAGCAGTGTAGGTTTTGGCCACCCTTGGAGGACATTCCACCTATTGGCCCTAGGCAAGGACTCCCAAAGTCTGAGAAGGCACAGCCAGGAGCCGCGCTCTGGCTCTCCTTTCCCAGAGGCCACCTGGGCCCCGGGCCCTGCCTGCTTGCTCACACATGTGCCCAGACCTCTTGGACCCGCAGGCAGACGCACGCAAGCCTGGCCTCCCAGGGCCGGCGGTTGAGCACAGGACATGCCATCCACAGGCAGGGCCCAGGGTGCAGGGCAGGAGCGTCCCCTTGGGAGGTCCAGCGAAGGACAGTTAGAAGCAGCCATCCTAGGAGTGGGTGGGACAGGAGGGTGTCCACAGCATCTCCAGAGAGAAGTCCTTGTCCCTCCACAGAGGAAGAAGAGGCACAACATGAAACTGGGCCGCCTTGTCTCCTCTAGGGGCTGCTCTGCAGGGCAGACACACCCATGACCTTAGTCTCTCCCATCTCCCAAGCCATGCTGTCCCCCTACATTCTGACCCCTCACCAGCCCAGCTGCTGGAAGCCTGGCCTCCTCTTCTTGCTCTGACCCCTCTGTGAGCAGAGGGTTTGTCCCATGTGCTTAGCCTGGTCACGCAGCACCCTGACCCCAAGGCCTATCCTGGGCATAGCAGGCGCCAACGTCCTCCTCTTTGAGGCCATGTGAAGGCAACGGATAGAGAGACCAGGTTTTCTCCAGCCTCCTTGTCGCTGGACACATGGGCTGCTGCCACTTCTTGGGGCCTGAGTGACACTGCTGAGATGCCTCACAAGGGGAGGCTCTGACTTCGTCCTTTGGGGTACAGACTTACAAAGGGATTTCTGGGGCACATGGCAGTTCTGCCCCTCAGTTTCTTGAGGAACCAACACGATGCTGGCCATCCTGCTGCCCAGCCTGCCGCTGCTGCCCCCACTCCCGCGAAGCCCTCTTGGGGTTCTGCCGGTGACTCTTGTGGCCCCCCCACACACTGTACTTCACTCTGCAGCCACCCAGAGCCAGAGGGGTGGCCTTCGAGTGCGGGTGACACCGAATGGCCTGGCTCCAGACTCGTGAAGGCTGGCGTCACTGCTCAGATGAGCACCCCCACATCTCGCACTAAGGGTGCGGCAGCGGTGACTCAGACAGCCTGTGCCCCTTGGGGGCCACCGATGGCCTGACCCAGCCTCCCTGGACAGGGGACTCTGGGAGATGCAGGCAGAGCCAATGCCCTCCCTCCTTGAGCCCAGCTAGGGCCAGAACCCCAGTCACCCCAAGATGCTGGCAGCCAGGACAGAGGCCCCCGCCCCCCACAACTCCACAGCGCGGCAAAGCCCAGCCAGTGCCCCTCTGCCCCCCACCCCCCGCTTCTGTGCGGACAGTGTGAGCCAGGAGCCCAGCGAGTTTCCCACACTTTGGCCCCATTCACAGTGTTAAACGGCCCACAAAGGCCAGGCGTGTGCCTCGGAGGCCGCCTGAGCTGCCATCTGGCCCGCACTCGGGGAGGGAACCAGCCTTTCATCCGGCCGGGACTCCACACCATTCATTTCATATTTCCCACAACTGAAAATTGGATCAAAGCTGCTCCAGCCCAGGGAGGGGAGGGGCCGGGACCCCCCATGGTCCACCCACCACCCTGGCCTCCCAAGGCTGCCATCCTGGCCCACCACGGGTGGGCAGGCAGCTGGGGCATGGGGGCTGGACCGCATCTCCAGGCACGCGTCTCATTTGAACCAAGGGACTGGCTTGGGGGAGGGGCCGGGCAGGACAGAGCCCAGCTGACTGCCCCCTGCAAAGCCTGGGACACAGGTCTGGCCCATACCCCCCCACATCCATATCCGGCACAGCCCCCGGCCCCTGCCAGCAGCCTGGCGGTGGCAGCGCACGCATGGGCGCTGAGCCCGAGTCCAGCTGTGGGCGCCTTGGCCGGGCCTCCGGTTCGGGCTCCACATTCCTTCCACTCCTAGCTAAGCACCTCCTTGGTGTGCGGCTCTGGGTTGGCAAGGCTCAGGCAGCAGGTGCAGGTGGCTGGAGCGCCCTGCTCTCCCCACCTGAGCTTGGTCCCAAGACACCCAAATGCAGCTGTCCGTGGCATGGCTGTCAAAACTGGGCCTCTCGAACGTCTCCGGGTTGCACATCCTCAGGTCCCCTGGCAGCCTGCAGGGCCCACCTGCCCCCAGCAACAGTGCCAGCCGCTGCAGCACACAGGGCTTGGGATGCTACAGCGTGGGCGCACGCCCGGATGCTCTCTCCTGGGCTCGCCAGCACCCTCTGTGCGGTTGCACCCAACAAGGGCCAGAGGGCTGCAGTGAGATGTCCCCTGCCCAGAGAGATGTCCCCCTCAGACCAGTGGCAACACTCTGAGAACAGCCCTCTACAGGTGCCCGGATGACACCGAGGGCCAAGGGTAGCCACAGCTGCCCACGAGCCACACAGGACAGTGACCACAGGGAGCAGGCCACTTCTTCCTGCCCTGGGGACTCTGCCTGTGGCTGAGCACTGGGAAGTGTGTGGGATGGGCCCTGGGGACATCCACTGGTCCCAAGCAGCCCTGATGCTACCACTTGGGTTTGGGGGCTCCTGGGGCTGTGCAGATGCCAGGCCCTGTGCTGGGCATCTCATGTTACCCAGCTCTCTGGAGTTGTCTGGAGCCAGCTGGGGAGGTCAGAGTCCCAGGTGACCGGCTGCAGCCAGGAGCCCAGCCCCTCCCCGGCCTTCCACCTGTGGTCAGGATGACAGGAGCTCCATTCAGGGAAAGCGTGGCCACCGCTGCTCCCCTGCCCCTGGGGCAGGAGGTCTGGGTCAGGGAGGGTGTGGGCACCCAGCCCCTGGCAGCCACTGGGCTTGTTCTAGCCAAGAATCCAAAGCTCACCCTTATCTGCGCCAGCACACGGCCCCTGCCAGCAGCCGTGGACAGCCGCAGGGAGGGGCCGCTGGGGCTCCTTCCTGCCCCCCACCCGTGGCCTGGGAAAAGGCAGCATATTGAGGCGCGGGGCTCCCAGCACCAGGCCCCGGGATGCTAATGAGGGCGAGCGCGTTCCCACAGCCCGGACATTGTGCGGCGCGGCCCACCTGCTCCTGGGGGAGCGCCCATTGTGCCCGCGCCAATTCATAGGCAATTTAGCGTGCGCTAATGGGCCGGCGCCTTTGTGCAGCCCGCGCTGCCATTGGCCGCCGAGTGTGGGAACGGCCGCGGCGCCCGGACCCCAGGCGCCAGCCCGCCGCCTGCGCCTATAAAGGGGCCGTGCGGCCCACGGCGCCACCGGGACGTTCGCCCCACGCTCGCCTACGCCAGCATGGCCCCCAGCACCGTGGCCGTGGAGCTGCTCAGCCCCAAGGAGAAGAACCGAGTAAGTGCGCAGTGCACCCAGGTCCCCGCGGATCGGGCTCTGGTCCCCGGTCCGGGCGCTGATCCCCCTCCTCCCGCAGCTGCGGAAGCCCGTGGTGGAGAAGATGCGCCGCGACCGCATCAACAGCAGCATCGAGCAGCTGAAGCTGCTGCTGGAGCAAGAGTTTGCGCGGCACCAGCCCAACTCCAAGCTGGAGAAGGCGGACATCCTGGAGATGGCCGTGAGCTACCTGAAGCACAGCAAAGGTAAACGGAGCCCCGCGCCCGCTCCGCCCCGCTCCGCCCCCGGCCCCTGCCTTGCCCCGCCCCGCTCCGCAGCCCTGCTCACCTGCCCGCGCTCGCCCCACAGCCTTCGCCACAGCTGCCGGCCCCAAGAGCCTGCACCGCGACTACAGCGAGGGCTACTCCTGGTGCCTGCAGGAAGCCGTGCAGTTCCTGACGCTGCACGCCGCCAGCGACACCCAGATGAAGCTGCTCTGCCACTTCCAGAGGCCACCCGCCGCCCCCGCTGCGCCTTCCAAGGAGCCCCCCATGCCCAGCGCTGCGCCCCTGCCCGCGCGCCCCTCGGCCAAAGTCTCCCCCACGGGGCGCCCTTCAGCCTGTGGCCTCTGGCGGCCCTGGTGACTTCCCCAGCGCCCGCCTCCGCCTGGCTGGGTGGATGCACCCTTCTCCGGAAGTCCATCCTGAGGCCGCGGGCCGGCCTGAGGATCATCCTCCGAGAAGGCACCACCCGTAGAGCCGCGTTGTTTGAGGACAATCAGGGCCATCTCCTGCCCAGCGTCTGACCCCATGGGGTTGTTCTGTGTTTGCATTTCAGCAAGTGACTTCTGGGAAGTCCCCGGGCTGCGGGGGTTCTATGATATTTGTAGGGCCAGGGGCTGGGCCTGCCAGCGCCCTGGCCTGTAGAGGACTTTCTTCGGGGCCCATCACTGCTGGGCACGCACCCGCGGGCGGGCGGGCGTGCCGTGGGCACATTGCCTTTTGTAAAGGCGGAACTCCAGGTGTATCCTCATAGGAAGGTACTCGGCCTGCGTCCCTGGCCCGGAGGAGGCCACTGGCGGCGTGGGTTCCTCGGGGAGGGCGGGGCCTCCACTACGATCCTTAAAGGATCCCTCGGCATGGGTGGGTGCACGTGGGCACGCTGTGTACTTAGAATTGGAGCGCTCTGTCACGTGAGTGCCCATGGACTATGAAGGCTTCTAATAAAATCTGTCAACCCCTCTGCCGTCTGTGCCTCCCATCTGTCCTGGGCAGCCACGGACTGGCTTCGCAGGAGTGGGCACCACGTGGTGTGCAGCCGTGGGTGCTTGCCAGTGGCCCTCCAACTAGGAGAAAGAGCTGGGTCCCCTGGGGGGGGGAGAGGAGGAGGAGAGGCGGAAGGCAGCATTGTGTCCCCTACACACCCCGGTTTCTGTCCCCTGGCTTTTTTCCAGTTCCCTATGGGTGTGCAACAGTGGGGCAGCCACAGGACCTTGGGCTCTATCTCCTGGGAGAGTTCCAGGCGCCCTGGTGGACCTCTTCTACAGCAGGGCCTTAGCCAAGCCAAATAAACAGGAAAACTACAGCCCAGCCCTGCTCCCGCCCCAGGCCTACAGCACCTGCCCCCAGAAGTGGTGCCAGGGCACTTGCTTGGCTGGTCCACAGGCCTCAGAGGCAGGCAGGCCGACTGCTGAGTCAGGCAACGCTGGCCACGAACCTGACCTGCCAGGGGCCAGCTCCTGCCTGGGAAAGGGCACCTATTTTTAGGCAGGCTGCCGCATAGGGTTGCGTGTGCAGGAGCCTAGAGCCACAGCTTCCAGGAGCCTGCTCCTGGGGGGGTGGGGGGGTGGTGTATATGTCCTGAATGAGTCAGATGGGGCCCACTGCCCCCTTCCCTTCTTGCCCCCTTCAAGTTCTGTCCCTTTCTGTCTACTATGAAGGAAGCATGTATGTAGGCACCCCTCTGGGCAGCCCAGAGCAGAGGACAGAGGGCACCCCCATTCAGTGTGCACGTATATCCCGCGTGCAGGTGTCCAACGACGATGTCCTGAACGTGGCTGGGGCAGCCTCCCCTTCCCAGCGCAGGTTCGCTCATCCTGTCCCCGAGGCAGGAACAAGGCTGACGCCCCCAGCGGTCTTGTCATACGCTCTGAGTTCAGGGATACCTCAGCCCTCAGACAGGCTCAAGACCAGAGACAAGTCCCCCACAAGGTGCTCAAGCCTCGTTAGCATGTGCTCCGTCTGGTTCCTACAACAGGTTCTCCTCCCAGAGTACCCAGGACTCCTGGAACCCTGCCCTGCCCTCCCCGCAGCCTTCCTTCCAGATACTGTGGGTCGACAGAAAGTGGCCTTCTCCCGGCAGCTCCCCCGGCTTTCCCACTGCACCCCTCCACTTGCCATTTCGTTGCACGCCTTTCAGCTACAGGTGCCTGAGCCATCCCAACTGGGCAGGTCCTAAACTTGTCCAGTGTGAGTGGGACTTTTGATACTGAAGGTCCCCCGCCCACCACACCCCCGGGGAACCGGATAGTGAGTCACCCTAGGAGAGACTGGGGCCAAGCTCACAGCAGGCTCACAGACCGAGCCTGCCTCCTGGAGCCGGCTCGGCAGGCTCAGAACGCTTGAGTTAACATCTGACCGGCTTAGCAGGGCAACAAGAACATCCAGATGTTCTGTGCCGTTGCTGCATCTCTATGGGATAACGGCCGCTTCTCCGCAGCCTCACCCCCTCGAACCCTCGCTCTGGACTGGCCCGGGCGTCCCTCCAGCGGAGCGAGGCCCGAGGGCCGGGAGGCTCATTAGCATAATCTATGCGTGGGGGTGCTTAGCCGTCAAATATATGCGCATATATCTCCATGGCTGATGAGGCTGGCCGGGCACTTTCAAAATGGCGGAATGTGGAGCGAACGGCGGCGGGAGCAGCGGAGACAGCCTGGACAAGAGCATCACGCTGCCCCCCGATGAAATCTTCCGTAATCTGGAGAACGCCAAACGCTTCGCCATTGACATAGGTACCCGCGGGCCGGGCGCCTGAACAGACAGTCCGAGCGGCAAGCGCGGGCAGCGAGCGGGGGCGGCGGGAAGGACGAAGGGCGGGGGCGCGGGTTGCGCGCTCAGCCTCACGGGCCGGCGCGCGGCCTCGTGGGCCTTGTAGTCTTTGGGGCGCCCGCCTGCACATTCTCAGCGGCGGCCGGACTGCAGCTCCCGGTAGGCGTCGCGTGTCTGAGCGAGGCATGCCGGTACTCGTAGTCCACATGAGTCGACCGTGGTCGGGGTCGGGGTCTGGGGTCTGGCCCCTGACTTTTCTGGTTGTCTGACAGAAGACTCGGTCTTTTGAGTTGACATTTGACAGCCGGCGGGAATCCGTCGGA
Source organism: Capromys pilorides (assembly GCA_004027915.1). Taxonomy (NCBI): domain Eukaryota; kingdom Metazoa; phylum Chordata; class Mammalia; order Rodentia; family Capromyidae; genus Capromys; species Capromys pilorides. The sequence continues at coordinate 48,588 of PVKN010000053.1, read as the reverse complement.
CAGGGATATGAGGCCCGGGAACTGGCTTCCGTGGCTTCATGTGGCTCTAGGGGCCTGCACAGCTGCCCCGGATCCGCGGACCACCCCCTTTTCCCGGCTGATAGCTGCAGTCCTTAGTACTGACACGCAGGGCCCGTCCCACATCCACCACGCTGGGCGCCGCGACCCTACTGGCGAGCCACAAGAGGTGCCGACCTCGCCCCCGTGACAGGTGGAGACTAAGGAACAGACACGAGGACTAACTCGACCGGGGTCACCTGGCCAGTCACCGGGACGGCCGGGAGAGGAGCCGGGTCAACCCTTATCGGCTCTGCCATGCCCTTTGACTTGTGGGGCTCCCAAGGGAGCCGGCCGCCACCCGCTGCTGGCGCTTGATGCCAAAATGAGTGGTATGCTGTGATTGCAAAGGCGGGGTGCCCCGCAGAGCTGCTCGCTTCGGGGCCACGGAGTGCACTGCCCCCCTCCTGTTGTATTCTTGCTTGAGGCTCGGCTTGGCGGTTCACCACCGTCTGGAGGTGCGTCTTCCTTCGAGGAGTGACTAGGTACAGATGTGGCCTGACCTTCCCGCCTTGCAGGGGGCTCCATCAGGGTGGTCACTGGAGGAGGTCAGCTGGGCGGCCGTTTAGAGAACGTATGAGACAAGCATTTGGAGGGACCTTTGGTTGGGGTTGGTGACCCACTGGACCCTCCACAGTCAGCCCTTCCTAGAGGTTCTGAGGCGGCAGCACCCTCAGCTTCTGAGACCTTCACCCCAGCAGGACACGTGTGCTCCAAAATTCAATGGCCCTACATTTGGCAGTTCTGTTTGGTAGGGGCAAATATTAAACTGGGCCTGAATGTATCTGAACATCAACTGAAATTGCATATTCACTTGGGCAGTAGCTGGGGAAGGGGATTCACCTTGGAGAGTCCTGATGGCCGTCGGGCCGGCAAAAAAAGTAACTGCAGAGCCAAGCTCCGGCAGGAGGGCTGCTTCTGCCCCAGGGTCCTGGAGCACCCAAGGCCAGGCCCAGAGAGCTTTCATGGCTTGATACTTGGAAAGGCCAGAGGTATTTTTAACCATCAGTGTTTATTTCCCGTCTTGAAAGCTCCCCCATGTGGGTCTGGACTGAGAAGGACAGACTTACTGTTTGTGAGGCCAGACCTTTGTTGCTGTGGCCGGTAGGCAGCAGGCAGGCGAAGCTCCCGTGGGCTCCTTGGCCAAGGCATCCACAAAGCCGGTGCGCTTGCCAACAGTGTCCTTTAAAAACAGGCTTCTCCGCTTTCCTCTCCCCTAGCCCAAGTCTCAGCATCCAGGAACCCTCAGTTGTTCTCCTCATGGCTGGTGCTTTTCCCCTTGCTTGGGGACTCTGAGTCAGCTGCCTGATTGGCTCCTGGCTATGTGGGGACATTTTATTTATCAGCACATACTCAGAACTCGGACCTGACTCCAGGCTTCTGCAGGACGAGGAGGGGAGGTGTCGCTGAGAGGGATGGCTGGAAGGGCCCACAGCCGGGGTGTGTGCTGGGCTGATGCAGCAGAAGGGAGCAGGAAAGCACCTGAGTCTAGGTGGACAGGAAGCTGCGGCTCAGGTGCTGAAGGTCAGGCAGGCCACGTTTGGGAAGCCCCTTCCAGTCCTCTGGTTGGCCTGGGCAGGGGGCAGGCCTGGACTGGAGAGTCCACCTCCACCCCAGCATCATTAGGAATTGTCATGCAGTCTGTCAGGCCTCATGCTGACTGAGAACTAATTGCAGGGTCCCTTAGAATGGGTGGGGACAGAGGCTCCGGCTGCGCTGAGCTCTGAGCTGATTCTGGTTCAGGCTGACCTCCCTGCAGCCACATCCAGCTCTGATCTGTGCTCTTCCCTCTTAGAGGATGGGGAATTGGAAGCCCCTTGGAGAGGAGTTGGGGGTGAGGCTTTGTGTAGAGGGTATACTTCCCAGAAACCTACCTGCCTGCCCCCACTAGTGCCCCGTACCCCAAGCATATCCTGTATGAGGCCTGAATTAAAACTAACACCAAAAATTCAGGTTCTGAAGCCAGGCATGGTGGCTGGAGGATTGTTAGGAGTTTGAGACCAGCCTGGCCTACAAAGTGAGCTCAAGGCCAATCTGAGCTGTGTAGCGAGACCCTGTCTCAAAAAGCCAAAAAAAAAAAAAAAAGCACCAGGTTCCCCGACCTGAGGATGTGTTAGCAGTAACTTGATGAGGCCCTTGCTTGTTTTGCTTCTGTTTTCACAAAGCAGTTTATTCACAGAGGTGAATCGAGCAAGCGTTTTAGTGAGACTCTTGAGCCCAGGCTGGGTGGGGGCAGGGAAGAGGGATCAGGAGGCTTAGGACCGTGAGCCAAGGGACAGATTAAGCCTGAGACAATGTCTACTAAACCAACCGTAGGCCTGGCCTCGGATGGACAAAGCGAGGCCTCGGCGGAGTGGCTGTGCTCGAATAAGGCAGGTGCGGCAAGTGTAAAACGCTGGCTGAGCTGCGGTAAACTGAGTGTTGGCCTTCGGGTGTTCGGTGTTACCAGCCACGGTGCTGGCCGGAGATTTTGCCCTCGCATGTCCCTTCCTTGTTTTCTTGCAAAGCAACTGTCTGAAAATAGCTGCAGCCTTCCTGCTCTCAGGGAGGAGCCTGCCACACTCCGTCAGGCACCGCTAGAAGCTGGACCTGTTGAAGTTGCTCTGTAGTGCTAAGCTGTTGGGTTCTCCTTCTGTTTGTTCCTCCCGGGCCGTTGAATAGCGTCCCAAGTGCCCTTTCGGTCTGGAAGGGCAGCTAGAACTTGTCCCTCACAGGGCCTTTCCTAGGTCCCTCAGTGGCTTTCCCTGAATCTCGGGAACAGAGCATATTTCTTCCTGGCGTGGAGCTCAGCGTCCATCTGTGCGCAGCGTCCTGAGACGCCACAGGGCTCTCTAGGACACTGGCCCATGGCGCCTCTGTCTGACTTATTGGGCTGATTCTGGCACTAGGGCCACCTCTGGTGACTTAGGGTGTCCCCAGTGCAGGAGCCGCTTACACCCTGGTCCTTGCTGATGGTGATCAGCACCTGAGTCCCCTGTGCACCAGGGAAGACGCTCCCCATGCAGCCCGCCCTGCTCATCTGGACAGACGGCCAAGCGTGCATGTCCTTGCGTGGAGACCTACTAACGCCTTATTTCTTTGGGTCACTCTCAGGACCAGAGCTTGAGCTGCGTTTACTCTAGCAACTGGTGGCAGCCAGATACACCCCAAGACCTGATGGTTCCCTTTCTGCTTTAGGACTTGAGGTGGGCAGGGGCATCTTGTTCTCGGGTTGGTTAGAGACCTGAGGGGGAGTAGAATTTCTAAGGAAAAGCAAATTCCAGCGTGGTAGTTCATTTTCCCCTTCTTCTGTTTTGCACCCACAGGGATGTTAAGTTCAGGCAGCACCAGACGTCCCGTCCACAGAGGTTCCCCTCCTCAGAGAGGAGGCTGTGGCAGAAGCACCGAAGGCCCCAGACAGCTCCTAAGCAGGCGGCCAGGTCTCCTTCGTCCGGTTCTGAGTCTTGCTTGGTTTGTGTCTTCCTCTGTAGGTGGATCACTAACCAAGCTGGCCTACTATTCAACAGTGCAGCACAAAGTGGCCAAAGTGAGGTCCTTTGACCACTCGGGAAAGGTGAGCCTCGCCGGGGCGGCCACTGCCTGTGGCCATGGACTTGGCCCTGCTACTTCTGGTTCGCTGTGCTCTGCTGTGTGCAGACGTTCACTCAGCTGTCCTGGAAGTGTTGGGTCTCGGCAGCCTCTCTGTCCTCCGTTTCCCCTTACACTTTGCAGGGCCACTGCCCTTGCCCTTCTTCCCGGCCTCTCTGACACCACTGGGGCCCGGGGCTCTGGGACACACAGGCTCCGTGGCCCCCAGCCGTGCAAACTTCCCACCTTGTTTCCCAGGATGCAGAGCAAGACCATGAGCCACCCTATGAGATCTCAGTCCAGGAAGAGATCACAGCTCGTCTGCATTTCATCAAGTTTGAGAACACCTACATCGAGGCCTGCCTGGACTTCATCAAAGACCATCTGGTCAACACCGAGACCAAGGTTATCCAGGCCACAGGAGGCGGGGCCTACAAGTTCAAGGACCTCATTGAGGAGAAGCTCCAACTAAAGTAAGCAGAGGCCTGGGGCTGAGAAGGCCCGCTCAGGCCACGTGGCTCTGATGGGTGTCATGTGGGTAGGAGGGACCGTGGGAGGGACCCAGGCCGAACTCCGAACCCCATAGGTGCAGTTGGGCTGCTTTGCTCCATCCCAGCAAGGGTGTTGTGGTTCGTCCCCTCTGGGCCAGACTGCTCCAGATGACTGGGCTGCTTCCTCTCCAGAGTGGACAAGGAGGACGTGATGACCTGCCTGATAAAGGGGTGCAACTTCGTGCTGAAGAACATCCCCCACGAGGCCTTCGTGTATCAGAAGGACACAGAGCCCGAGTTCCGCTTCCAGACCAATCACGCCAACATATTCCCATACCTCCTGGTCAACGTTGGCTCTGGCGTCTCCATCGTGAAGGTGAGACTGCGTCCTGCAGCCCGCAGAAGGTGACCAGCAGCTACTGAGAGGCCTCTGCCGCCTGAGCTGAGCATGTGTCCTGCAGTGGTGTGGGTGGGGCGAGGCGTGGCCCTGGCAGGCGTCCCGGTGACCCTATGGCTGAGGCCCCTGCTCGTCTCTGCCCAGGTGGAGACAGAGGACAGGTTCGAGTGGATCGGTGGCAGCTCCATTGGCGGTGGCACTTTCTGGGGACTGGGGGCGCTGCTCACCAAGACAAAGGTATCCCCTGAGGGAGTGAGGCCTCATCTGGGTTGCCACCAAGTGCTCCTTCCAGGCCTTTGTTATGACTGTCTCTGGGGTCTCAGGGCCCCTAGCTGAGGACCCGGCCCTCTGGAGGGTGGGGGTCCGAGCTGCCGGGGCATCCTGGTTGGTACCCCTGGCCCCCCACCCCTGGCCCAGTGACGAGAGAGGGCATCTGTCCAGCCCAGCCTGCTTAGAAACTTGCTTCCCGAGGGTAGCTGCTAACACTCCCCACTCTGCCCCTGCAGAAGTTTGATGAGCTGCTGCAGCTGGCTGCCAAGGGCCAGCACGCCAACGTGGACATGCTGGTGCAGGACATCTACGGCGGGGCGCATCAGACTCTGGGGCTGAGCGGCAACCTCATTGCCAGCAGCTTTGGGAAGTCAGCCACCGCCGACAGAGGTACCCCACCGTGGGCACTCCAGCTGACCCAGGGTATAGGCACTGGTGCAGATGCAGGCCGTGCAGAGCAGCCCTGGAGCCGCCCCTCCCCCTCAGGCTGCCTCAGCCTGCGCTTGCCGTAGCCAGGCTCCGCACCGTCAGCACAGAAATCCCATCCGCCTTTGCTTTGGAGGAGACAGGGTAGGAATGTTTGGAAGCAGCTCTGCTGCCTGCAGGACTGCGTCACGGGCAGGCGCCCTTTGAGTGCTCCGCTGTCCCCAGCCTCCTGCCAGTCCTGTCCCGTCACATCTGGGCCGCCTTGACCAGCGCTGCCCGTGTTTCCCCAGAGTTCTCCAAAGAGGACATGGCCAAGAGCCTGCTGCACATGATCAGCAATGACATCGGGCAGCTCGCCTGCCTCTATGCCAAGCTCCACGGCCTGGACAGAGTGTACTTCGGGGGCTTCTTCATCCGGGGCCACCCGGTGACCATGCACACCATCACCTACAGCATTAACTTCTTCTCCAAGGTGAGCACAGTGCGTGTTCTCCCTTGGGCCTGGGCGTCTCAGGCACTCTTCATGGCCAGTCTGGCCTGTCTGTGTGGTGGGCACAGCAGCCCACTGCCTGAAAGCCGAGGCCCGAGCACCATGGCTCTGCCACTGACCCTGGCTCTAGGCTCCCTGGAAGGACATGGCCCAAAAACCCTGCTGGCTGGCCCTGCCCTCACTAGCCCTCCCCTCTGGCTAGCTGTGGGCATGCCACACGTTGTATGTGAGGATGTGACGGTGACACGCACATGGGGGGGCTCTACCTTGCTGCTGCTGGGCATCACGTGGGCCTGAGGTGTGTGCAGCCTGCCTGGTAGCTGAGATTGGCCAGGTGCTGTCAGGCATTGCCCACGCAGCTGGTGGTTAGGCTGTGACTGTCACAGGAGACACCAGGGCCTGGTGCCAGCGTCCCCAGTACACTCCTCCAGCAGGCGGCCCCTGTACCTGGGCGCAGCGTTCTGGCCTCCATGGACAGCTCCCGGAGCGTGGCCCAGTGCGCAGGCGGGGAGCGCGGTGCTGACGGGGCCGCTGACCAGCTTCCCTGGTGGGGCGGGGCAGGGCGAAGTGCAGGCGTTGTTCCTGAGACACGAAGGCTACTTGGGGGCCATCGGAGCGTTCCTGAAAGGAGCCGAGCAGGACAGTGAGTAGCGGAGGAGTGTCTCGGCCCTGGGTGGCCTGCTGCAGGGGAGGCTGGGCTGCAGGCCTAGGGACACGGTGATGTCTACCGTTAGCACTGGGGTGGCCAAGTGATTCCGTCTGTCTTCCTGTCCCACTGACCCTTTTGGAAGCAAAGCAAGGCTGACATGGCGGTCCACATTTCACGTTTCCAGATCCAAACCAGTACAGCTGGGGCGAGAACTACGCAGGCAGCTCGGGGCTCATGAGCACGTCGCCGGAGCTGGGCCCTACCCAGCGGGCGCGCAGTGGCACCGTGAGTCAGGCCCCACCCAGCGGGCACGCAGTGGCACTGTGAGTCAGGCCCCACCCGGACGCCTCTGCCTTCTGCTGTCCTCCGTTGCCGTTCCCAGCAGATGGGCTTTTCACCTACCTGGGGGTAGCAGGAAGGCACGGAGCCCGTCTCCCACTGCAGTCTGGGTCCCCCCGCCCCATGTGCACAGAGCCCCCGGTCAGGGAGGGCAAGGGCATCTCCCGGGGCTTGAGTCCAGGTGGCTCATGGCTCCTGCCCCACCCTGGTCCCTGCGGACGGAAGCGCGTGGACCAGAGCACGGCCCACTCCTTGTGTGGTGCAGTAGAAGTCCTGCGGGCTCCACCGCACCTCAGCGGATCCACACGCGCTCCATACAGTGAGGGACTCAGCTGCCCCCATGGCGTGCACACCGTAGCTATTCCCACTGGGTCTGGTGGCCCAGGGGCTCTTGTGTTGTTGGTGCTGGTGACTGGGTCTTAAGATGGTCACTGGGTGTAGATGGGGCTGGGGTCTGGCGAGCGTTGAGCAGGACAGCCTGTGTGGGACTGTGCTAGAGCTGAGACAGGAGGGCAGGGCAGCGGGCAGTGACTGAGGAGCCCTGGACGGCAAAGAATGGGTCAGGAACCTGCGCATCAAGGGTCCCAAGGAGGTGGCAGGTACTCACGTGGGCCAGCACAGGAGACCACGGGAGGATGGGTGAGAGCTGGGCAGAAGCTCCTGAGCAGGCTGCTGCTGGGCCTGGATGCCACCCAGGCTGTCCGGGTGGGGCTGTGTTTGCCCCACGGATCACCGAGGGGCTGGGGCTCCCCTAGAGCACACCATGGGCGCCTTCTCGCCCTTGTGCTAGAAGCCCAACCTCTGCTCGTCCTTTCAGTTTGACCTCCTGGAGATGGACCGGCTAGAGAGGCCTCTGGTCAACCTGCCCCTTCTCCTAGACCCGTCTTCCTATGTGCCCGACACAGTGGACCTCACTGACGACGCCCTGGCCCGGAAGTACTGGCTTACCTGCTTTGAAGAGGCCTTAGATGGGGTACGTGAGGGCTGGAGACAGAGGAGGTGCAGAGGCAGATGGAGGGCGTGGCTGGCCCGTTTGGGGGCATAAGGGTGGAGGACCTGCTTCTGGGTTCCTGGTGGGCCAGAGGGTACTGGAGCAGTTCCAGTTAGGACACCTGTGCCCCTACTGCCTCCGCTGTGGCAGGGACAGACATGTGGCACTTTGGGTCCGCAAGTGTCTAGGGGCCTCACACAGCCCCCTTTCCCATCCTGTGAGTGAGTCTGGGAGGTGCCACTGGGCTTGTACCTTCTCCTCCCCTTTGCTGAGGCCAGACCCAGGCCTGGGGACCACCCCAGGGCAGCAGGGATAACCTCTGAGCTCAGGCCGTGGTGTGCTGGGAGATGCCTGCCTGTCCCTGGTGGCAGGAGTGGCTGGGAGCATTTGGCGTTAGTGCCTGGGGCTGCGGTTCTTGTGTGGGAGCAGCCCCAGCCAGGCCTGTGCCGACTTCAGCCTGCCATTGGCAGGTGGTGAAGCGTGCCGTAGCCAGCCAGCCTGAGTCGCTGGACGCAGCCGAGAGGGCCAAGAAGTTCCGGCAGAAGTACTGGAGCAAGCTGCAGACCCTGCGGCAGCAGCCCTTGTGAGTGCCCGGGTCTGTGCCCACCTCTCCCTCACGTGGGCCCAGCGCCGGGTCTCCGTCACACTCGTCATGGGCCAGGGCAGGTCTCAGGCTCTGCCCTGCTCAGCCACTCTGCCCGCACTTTGCCCCCAGCGCTTACGGGACACTGACTGTGCGCAGCCTGCTAGACACGCGGGAGCACTGTTTGAATGAGTTCAGCTTCCCGGACCCCTACTCCAAGGTGAGCCCACTGCCCGGCGGTGGAGAGCCGGGCAGGAGCAGGGCAGTGAGCAGTGTCCCCTCCTGTCCGGCCAGAAGGTTTGCAAGCAGCCCCACATCGGTGGTTCCGTGCCAGTAGGGCTGGGGGCAGGCGCCGCAAGAGGCCTGGCACCTGTCAGGCATCAGCTTGGGGGCGTCAGACCCCATGGGTCTGTGTGCGTGCACTTGCGTGTGTGCGTGCATGTGTACCCCTGGCCCTGCTCTGGAAGGTGAGGGCGCCAGGGCTGCCGTCCTTCATGTGGTGCCTGGGCTGGGTAGCCTGGGATTAGCATCACGTCAGAGCTGGTCTCCTGGTGTCAGCCTTGCCACCTTGCACCTTCGACGGGAGCCTGATCCCAGCGCTGCTCCTGGGACCTCTCGACCTGGCTGAGGGCCTGGCTGAGGGCCTGTGTCTCGCTGCAGCCCCTCCCGCCCACGTGGTGCGGCAGCACCACCCCAGAGGCCTGTGTCCCCGGCCCCTGTCCGTGTCCAGCACCGTCCCTCGCAGCACTGCGGTGTGGCAGTGCCGAGGACAAGCACCTGTGGTGCTCGGGCTGGGCGGTGAAGCTCCGCGCTGCCCTGCGGCTCCCCAGCCCTCAGCCCTGTGACATGTGACGGCCATCCTGGCAGCACAGTGTCCCACGCGCCCCCTCGTCCCGTGTCTGCAGGTCAAGCAGCAGGAGAACGGCGTCGCACTCAAGTGCTTCCAGTGTGTGGTCCAGGCCCTGGACGCGCTGGGCTGGGAAGAGAGGCAGCTGGCCCTGGCCAGGGGGCTGCTGGCAGGCAACGTCTTCGACTGGGGGGCCAAGGCTGTGTCCGAGTAGGTGTCCCAGCCGCGCCCAGCCGGCTCTTGCTCTGCTCACGCAGCTGCTCAGGCCCAGTTCACTCTGCAGCTCGATGTCCCCATCCTGACCCCGGCCCCCCTCCCTGGGCACAGGCACCTTCAGGGTCTGGTGCTGCAGAGCTGACCCGAGGCGTGCTCCCCGTGCGCCGTGCGTGCATGGCTGGGGCTTCACAGCTTGCCCTGTGGGAGCTGGAGCGGTGCTGCGTGGCTGGTCTATCTGACCCACAGGCTGTGGCTCTCTTAGGTCCATCTGGAGCCCTCTCTTGGGCTTCTTGGTCTGGGGAGACCAAAGTGAACGTTCCCCATAGCAGTTTACCTCAGGGAGTGGGCCTCGTGCGCTGGCCTGTCCCATCCCACCCAGGCTGGAGGGCGACGCCTGCTTCCTGTGGTGCCCCAGGTGGCCCACGCACGGCAGCTGGCCAGGCCTCCCGTCCCTCCTGTGCCCCTGGCTGGTGTCCCTGCTGCACCTTCGCACTGTTGCTCTGGCAGGCGGGCCGTGTGCATGTGGCAGAGTGCGGCGTTAGGAAGCGCTCCCCCAGGTGTGACACAGGCCCTGGGCTGTCAGCCACTCAGACGTGATGTGGCCTGAGCACCTCAGGGCGCCCACTCCGGTTCGGTGGCTGCGGGTGAGGAGCGGCTTCACTCAGGCGCCCACCTGACCTCCCTTCTCCTCCTGTGTGCAGCGTCCTTGAATCTGACCCCCAGTTTGGGTTTGAAGAAGCAAAGAAGAAGCTGCAAGGTATGAGCACTCCAGGCCCTCAGCGGCCTACGTGGGCCATCTGGGTGGGGGCGTCGCCCGTGGAGAGTGCGGGTGGCTGGATAGGGCGCCACCCCCGAGACGTGGGCAGCAGTGACGGGTCTCTCACGTGCCTCTCACGTGCCTCATCGCTCTCCCTCTGCACACAGCGCGCCCCTGGCTCGTGGATTCCTACAGCAAGTGGCTGCAGAGATTAAAGGTACAGGGGGTGCCCACCCTTGCCCACTAGGAACAGGCAGGTGGGAGGGGGCCCAGGCGCTGTCCCAAAGGGGCCTCAGGCTATTGGGAGGCGGGTGAGGAGCTGCCCCGGAAATAGGCAGTGCCCAGCCAGGAGCGTGGGGCCCAGCGTCCCCTGCCCTGCCTGCCCTCCTGTGGCAGCCACTTGGCAGCCCAGCTGGCCCAGTGCACACATCCCTGGGGCACCATGTGGGAGGGGCAGGCCGCCCGTACCCAGCCGCTGCGCACTAGGACCCGAGGCCCGGGCCAGCCCTGTGGGGGATGGGGACAGCGGGCTGCAGCACTTGGATGTACTGTTCCCAACTGAGCGTCCTGGTTTTGTCTTACAGGGGCCCCCTCATAAATGTGCCTTAATTTTCGCAGATAACAGTGGAATAGACCTCATTTTGGGAGTCTTCCCCTTTGTCAGGGAGCTACTCCTTAGAGGGACAGAGGTGAGTGTGGAGGCCATGGGAGGGACCCTTTCCCAGGCTCCTCCACTCTGGGTGGGCTGGTGCCGCTATGGGCTTCTGGCGGCAGGTAGGTGCCAGCAGGCCAGGCGGGACCCTCAGCTGCGGCCCGGCTGATCCCCACCCCTTGGAAAGGTGCTCACCGCAGGCCCCGGCCTCTGCTCTTCCCTGGGGCCCCACAGGGTCTGCCGGGTCCTCGGCCAGTGCAAAGGTGAGGGACTGAGCGGCCTCCCCTGCAGGTCATCCTGGCGTGCAACTCGGGTCCCGCCCTGAATGACGTGACCTACAGTGAGTCTCTCATTGTGGCCGAGCGCATCGCAGCCATGGACGCGGTTGTCCAGTAGGTGCTGGGTCGGGGCCACCTGGTGGGCCCTGGGAATGGCACCAGTGGAGTCCCCAGGGTGCCCCCTCGCAGGGTGCTGACCACCTCGTATCCCACAGCTCTGCGCTCCAAGAGGAAAGGCTGCTGCTGGTGCAGACGGGCTCCAGCTCCCCATGCCTTGACCTCAGGTAACCCGGGCGGCCTCCACGCAGGCTTGGGCACTGTGGGGAGGCGGTCGCTAGGGGGCACTAGACACAGGTGGTTGGGACCCCTGCACCCTGCTGGGCCCTGCCCAACCTCGGCCCTCTTCCCTCCCCAAGCCGGCTGGACAAGGGGCTGGCTGTGCTGGTGCGCGAGCGCGGCGCCGACCTGGTGGTCATCGAGGGCATGGGCCGCGCTGTGCACACCAACTACTACGCGGCGCTGCGTTGCGAGAGCCTCAAGCTGGCCGTGCTCAAGAACGCCTGGCTGGCCGAGCGGCTGGGCGGCCCGCTCTTCAGCGTCATCTTCAAGTACGAGGTTCCGGCCGAGTGAGGCCCCACCGGGCCCGTCGTCCCTCCAGGACTGTGTCTTCCTCAGTGAGGAACCTTCCTTCACCCGAGGGCGTTTACAGCACATGGCCGGGCCGCAGCGCAGAGCTGTGGCGAGACGCTTGTGTTGGAATGTGTTGGTCAGCTGTTAAACGGTCTTTTATACACACACACCACGTATACACGCGCACACACTCACACACATATATATATAAATGTATAGTACATAACAAGTCTGCCAGTGTGCGTGTGTTCCCACAGTGCAGGGTCAGCTGCCCATGGCCACAAGGCCCAGCCACAGGCCCCAACCCCTGTCCTCAGGAGCTATCTTGTGGCCTCCCGGGGTGCTCTACCAGACCCCAGGCCTGCTCCCAAGTCCCTGTCTTCCTCCTGCCCCAGGGGCCCAGCGTGCTTGGCTGTGTACTATTTCCTTGTCCCCAGACCGGTCCCCAGGGCTCTGGGGAGGCGAGGTTCTGAGCAGCACTTCTGGCACGAGAGCCAGAGAAGAGGCTGAGATGGCATTGATGGCCCTCGAGGACTCTTAGAGCTGTCGCTGGCCCGGAGCTACAGTGTGGGTTTTGCCGCTGCGGCCTCGAGCCTGGCTGTGGAACACGGCAAGGTCTGCAGGCAGGCACCCTGTCCGCAGGCACAGACGTGGGGTCGCGCTCAGCACCCTGTGTCCACGCCCGCCAGGAACAGCGTGGCGCCCCCTGCATGTGTATAGGATGGATGGCATCAGGTTGCTGCCGGCTCCACCAAGCCCTGCGTGGAGAACTGCAGGGCTGGCAGGTAAAGCAGAGCCAGCTGGGCTCTGCCTGTACCGCAGCGGCTGCCACTTTACCGCCCCTCACTTTCCACCAGGCCCCAGCACAGGACCTGAAGCCTGCCAGGGGCACAGTCTGAGGAGAGGGCCCAGAGTCCTCCAGCCTCGCCCGGCCCCTGCTGCCTGGGGCCAGTGTCTGCTGCTCGCTGTCAGTTCCTTTGTAGGCCTCACTACCTCCGTGGCACCACCAGGGAGCAGCAGGTCCTTGCTGGGCATCCCCAGGGGCAGTCTCGCTTGCCTTGAGCTTGCTCCCCTCCCATGACCCCAGGGCAGAGCCCTCCGCTGCTGGTCAGGCCACAGTTGCTGTTCATCAGTTCAGTGACCAGGATCCTGGGCCCATGCTGATGGGAGACCCTCAGGCTCTGCAGGGCCTCCTGAAAGTCTCATGCCTGCAGCCCATCCCTGGGGAGACAGCCCCACTGCAGAGCCGCCCTGCGTGGCTCACGTGGGCTGCAGGCCAGGCTGAGCTTCACAGTGGTTCTTCAGTGTCCACAGGTTCACGGACAGGGACCACTGGGACAAGGGCTACAGGCTCAGGCAGCCTGCGCCCCTGGCGTGGGAGCCAATTGCGTTTTGTGTCCTCCAGGCCACCATAGCCTTTGCCTTCTCCCTTCTCCCAGGGGTGCAGGAAGAAGCCGCAGCAGGTACAGCAGCCCCCCTGCCCCCAGGTGGTGGCGCAGTAGCACGCCCCACCCCTGCGCATCTGCCCCGGGTTCCCCGAGGCAGGTAGCCCATGCGGGGGACCCTCACCCAGCCAAGTGTGGGGTAGGTGACAGACACTAGCCCCAGTCTGCCTGCAGCTGTCCTCCTGAGAGGCCTGTGTAGGGGCCATGTCCCAGCATCCTGGCCCCAGAGCACAGTGCTTCTGCCCCAGCCTTGGTGAGCGGCAGACTGTCAGATCCTTGCAGGCAGTGGGGACTGAGGCCTCACTCCCAGCGGGGCTCCCCCCAGCTGTCCTGAGCCCTAGGGCAGGCAGAGGACAGACCCAGGGTAGCCTCCCTGCCCAGCCAGGCCCAGCCTTCCCATAGCAGAGCCAGGCCTGCTGTCGGGAACTGGCCACTAAGCCCTGGGGACCGTGTCTGCCTCAAGTGTCCCAGAAGGGTAAGGGAGCAGGTGTGAACATGTTTATTGGAGCTGTGTCCAAGAGCTTATAGTCCACAGGATGCCCGGACAGAGGACGGTTGACCAGAAGGAGCACATGGGGGGGTCTGAGGGGGGTTGTGGAGCCGTGCTGGGCATCCCGGGGACAGGTTTGCCACGCACAACAAGGGCCAGACACCAGGGAAGACAGGGCAGCGCCTGGACACTCAGCTGTCTTAAACTTCGTACTCTGTACACACCCTGGGCTTCCGCAGGGCCGGAGCAGGGGCGCCTGGCTGGATGCTCGCTCCCCAGCCGTGGGCTGGGTGCTGGGAGATGGGCACCATTGTTCACGGGCTCAGAGCCTCAGCAGGAGCAGGCTGTCAGCAGCCCCAGGCGCCTGCTCCGGGGCGCCCTTGGGGAGACCTGTGGCATCCATGCAACCCTCATGGCCCACAGAGCAGGCGCCCTCAGGGGCACCCCGCTCCTCCTCTGGGGGCGGCCTTGGGTCCAGGCCCCGCAGCCGCTGCTGCCGCTCTTGTGCCTGGCGGGCCCGGCTGGCGATAGCTCGCACACGGCTCTGGCTGCGGGAGGAGGAGCGCCGCAGGAAGCCGGGGCCCCCCGGCCCCCCATCCCCAGCCGGGCCCAGGCTGGTGGGTGATGTGATGTCCCCGGCCTGCTGGAAGCCAGTGAGCCAGCGCAGCTGCTCTGTCAGGGCGTCCCGCCGTGCTCCGCCTGGGGGGCCCAGGCCCTGGCCCAGACTGCGAGAGCTCCCCTCAAAGCTGGGGGTGAAGTCGTCCGCTGTCAGGTCCCCCAGGCTCTTAGACTTGGCAGCTACTGGGCAATCCTGCAGGCCCACTAGGGTGAGACGCCCCCAGGAGGGCCGGGGGCGTGGGCCAGGCAGCCGTGGGGCCAGAGGCCGGGGCCGCAGAGCGTCGGGCGCAGGCGGCCGCTGGCCTGCAGCCCGCAGGTTGGGATTGGACTTGCTCTTGGTCACGGGTGGCCGATCCGGGTGGACAGTGGAGGCAGAACAGGGACGCGGGGGCAGGCGGCCCAGGGGGGTCCCAGCCAGGCTCTCACGGCTGCGGCCGAGGCCCAGGCTCGTCAGGGAGAGGTCAATGACAGTGTCACTGGAGGACATGCTGGAAGACGAGGACACACTGTCTCGGTGGCTGCCTGGCTCCAGCCTTTGCCATATCCGGTCATTGCCCGTGGCATCTGAGTAGATGGCAGGGGTAGGGGATGGCCCTGCCAGCTGCCGCCATAGGCCTACAGAATCCAAGGGCACCTGACCCTCACTTTTGGCCCTTTTGACCACAGGCAGAAGGCCCAGGGCTCGAGGCTGGCTCCTGTTGGCTGGCTGGCTGCCGGCCGTCCCGTCACAGGTCTCACCAGGCCCCCCACCATCGAGCAGCTTTATGGGAGCTTTTTCATTGTCCCCTTGGCCCCCAGTTCTGAGCTGGAGGGGCCCGGGAGGCACCCGAGCTGTCTGGGGGGGACTGGCTGCCTGGGCTGCAGGCCCTGTGGAGGACCGGGCCTGCCCCCTAGGAGGGCTGGTGGGGGTGGCTGCCGGGACAGGGGCACCAGGGCCCAGGGCCGGCTCTTCTGCGATGGGCTCCAGGCTGCACAGTGGGGAGATGGACCGCTGTGTAGAGAAGGGGCGGGCATCTGCTGGGAGAGAGGGGCAGGGGACAGGGACGGAGAGAGGGACAGACAGGGAAGGAGAGAAAAACTGAGTCAACGACGCAAGGCGGGGAAGGAGGGCCAGATCACAGGGGCCCTGCAAAGGGTTCCCCAGGACCCCAGCAGCCAGGCCTGTACGTTGGCTCACAGGTAACATGGCACACTCAGTGTACCCACCCCCCTGCTGCCGCTAGGGCCGGGGCATGGATGGGCACAGTGCCCAGGCCCTGTGCCCCCTCGCAAGGTCTGCAGGGCCTGGGGTAAAGCGGGGCACAGGGGGCCGGGCCATTACCTGGCACTGGCGGCTCTCAGTCCCTAACTACGAGGCAGCCAGGGTGCAGGGACAGAAAGGAGAACAAGGTCAGCAGGGTGGGGCTGGGCAAGGGGCAGACAGATAGCGAGGCAGGCAGGAGTGCGGAGCGGAGTGCAGGGCTCAAGGCACGTCCCTCCCGCCCAGGCTGGGGTCTGGCTCCCTAGCTCCGCCCTCCACCTGCTGCCCGCCAGGAGGGCCGGGGTGTCCTGGAGCTGCTGAGTCGTGGGCCCAGGAGTAATGCAAGCAGTCGCAGCCCTTGCAAACTGGTCAGAGCACCAGCCCAGGCTGCAGGACATCTAGGGCCACCCGTGGCTGCACCACTGCCTTCAGCGGACTTCCCGGCAAGGGGAGCCCTGGACCGGGGAGACCTGGCTGGGCAAGGGCTGCCACCCACAGAGTGCCAGGGCCTCTTGTGCAGAGGGGCAGGAGCCAGGGCAGACAGGCTGAGGAGCACACAGAAGCAGAGACAGGAGCACAGCAGGGAACGTGAGGCCCAGGCATGCCGGGCAGGTGGAGGACAAGGTGCTGAGGATTAGCTGGCCTTACCCGTGGAGAACATGGGGGAGCTACTCCTCATCTCCTCCAGCTTTTGAGCGAACAAGACATTCATCTCTCCCTGCAGGGCCCCCAGCTGCCTGTGGGCACCCTCAGGCGGGCAGGGGGCCACTTGGGGGTTGCCTGGGCTGCTGGAGTCCAAGGACACAGAGCCGCTGCTGCCTGGGCCCTGCCGCTGGGTCCCAGGGCCCTTAGAGGCCTCTGTGCTTCTCCCTGGGGTGGCTCGAGGGCCCAGGCCACAGGAGCTCCCCGGTGTGTCCTCCCAAGCCTGGGGCTGCTGGCTGATGGCCGTGAGCCTGCCCGCAGGCCCGGGGCTGGGCGGCTGCTCCCTCCAGAGGCCCTCTGTGTCCACACCAGTGCAGGAGCCCACCACGCACTTCATGCACGTGGCAGCCACCCCGGCAGGCCCAGAGCCCTCGAGGCCACACGGAGGTCGCGCCTGTGCGGGGCTCCTGGGTCCAGCAGCCACTGCCGCCGCCGCCGGTGCCTTACCTCGGGAGTTGCTGCTGCCCAGGCCATCATGGGCTGGGGTCTCTGGAGTGGGGCCAGGGCTGGGGGGTACCACGTCCTTGGCTGTCCCCTCGGAACCCACATCCCGTGTAGCCAGCACCAGCTCCGGGAAACCCTTGCGGCCCGGCTTCTGGCTCTTGGTTGGGGCGCTGGCCGTGCGCCGGAGGAGCCGCTGGCTAACGGAGGCCCGGGGCAGGGGTTGCCCAGCAACATGACTGTCCAGAGAGCCTGGCTTTGCGCCGCGGAGGAAGAGGCCTTTTAGGCCCAGAGCCTGCTTGGCCTGCAAAAGAAGGAGCCCACATAGCTGGTGCCGGGCACACACAGCCCAGCTGAGGCTGCAGCCCTGGACCCATTCCGAGAGTCCCTCTGGGCATCTTGGTGGACAGGTCAGGCACCACTGGGCTGGCAGCCAGAGAGCGTGCAGGATGCCAGCCACAGGGTCCTCCCAGCAGCCCCACAGGGGACAGCAGGACCCCTCTCAGACTAACAGCCTGCCCTTCCAAGCTCTGGTGAAGACAGGAGCCACCCCTCCGCAGCGTCCCCGCAAGGACAGACCTCAGCCCTGGCCCTGGCTCTGCTCTTGGCCTGAGAAGCAGGGCGCGGTGGCCGCTGCAGGTCCCATCCCCAAGCCCTCAGCAGCAGCAGTCACGGAAGCAAGCACAGCCAGGTGCACCTGAGGCCTGCTCGCCCGGCCCTGCCCTGGCTGCTCCTGGCGACCCTGCAGGGACCCCACTCCCAGAGCCTTTCTGCACTCCGTGCAGCCGCTCTCGCCCGGCTCTGCTCTTGGCCTGCACGAGCCCAGACCCCCAGCTGGCTCGGTGCTGGGCTCAGGCTGCAGCTGCTTCAGCCGGGCCAGAGGTCCCTGCCCAGGCCTCTCCTGCAGCCCCCACTGAGGTCCCTGCTGGGAAGCACCAGGCAGCTGTGTCTCCCAAGGGCAGAGCAGAGGTCTTCACATGCCAGGCACCCATGTGCCCCATGGAGACCCTGCAATACCCACTGCTCCCCAGGACGGATGGGCTGTGCTTAGTACAGAGAGGCCAGGCCTGGCAGATGGGGCCCTTCTGGCAGGGCCCTAATGTGGCCAGCACTTGAATCAGTGTCCTGATTCAAGACCCCAAATTCAGAGCAATTTGGTCAATGTGGGCCGGAACACCATTTAGAAGGAGATCCAGGATTCAGGCTTGGAGTGCCAGGCCCCAAGATGTCCCCCACCCCAGGCCCCAGCAGACAGGAGGGAATGGAAGCGGGCTAGGAAATGACAGCATGGGGGACACAGAGGAGAGACGAAGGAGGCAGGACAGGAAGCGGGGGCAAAGCTCACGCCAGAGAAGCGGATGCCCGAGGGCAGAAGAGCGGCACAGGACAGTGCGCAGGAGGCGGTGGCCTGGCTGAATCCTGGATCTGCCTCATAAATGCCTCTCTGGCTGAGGATGGCCCAGGGCACCCCAGAACCACGTCATGACCCATGTCAAATGAACTGACGGTCTCCAAAATGCTACCAGGAGTCACAGATGTTAATGAGTGCGACCTGGCATGCAGGGGCGCAGGCTGCACAGGCCCGTGGCGCCCAGGTACCTTCGTGATTCCTAACAAGGTTGCGCTTCCTAAAGTAGACTTTGGACATACAGAAGCCCACTGCAAGACCAAAGAGACAGAGTGAAGGCCGGTGAGCAGCCCCAGAGGCTGGGGAGGGGGCCCACGGCCCCTGGAGACAGGTGGACACAGATGGACAGACGGACGGACGGACGGACGGCAGCAGCAGAGAGCAAGACCCTGCAGAGCCTCTGGGCCCATGGGCACAGCAGGAGAGAGAGGTCAGCAGGGCCCGAACCTCCCACTTGGAAGAGCTGCCAGCTCGTAGGCTGAGACCCCTGCCCTGGCCGGGCTCGGGGCCAGTGTGCTGGGGGCTGGCTAGGGGGCAAATCCAGGCAACTCTGGAAGATGAGGGAGCCATGGAGGCTGAGGAGAGGGCAGGGGGAGAAGGCCATGGGAGCCATGGTCACTGTCCCCGTCAGCCAGGTGGTCAGCGTTCCTGGGTGGGGCCATCAAAGGTGACTGAACCAGGCACAGGTGGAGGGCAGGGAGGGGACACCAGGGAGCTCCTTCCCAGGGCAGGGACACAAAGGGAGGTCAGCACCCCTGTACCCCTCCTCAGGTAGAGGAGGGAGCAGCTTTTGGGCACTGCCTTCTTCCGGTGTCACACTCACCTTACCACTGATGTCACTGATGGCCACGTGCACGAAGATAGAAGCTTCCTCCATCCCCTCCAGGTACACATGCCGATAGCCTGGGGCATGGCCACATGGTCAGTGGGGCCGCCTCCTCACCTGCCTGCCCAGTGGCCCTGGGCAGGACTGGCAGTCCCAGGGGGGCTCCACCCCTCCAGAATACCCAGGGGCACCCTGCAGGCTGCAGGCACCTCCCAGTGGGCGAGCCCCCTACCCTGCAAGGCTACTAGGAATGCGGCCTTCTGTGTGTTGAGGCTACCACCAGAAGCCCCACCAGGGCCAGCCCCCCAGCCTGGCCACCCACCTGGCATCATGCTGCTGAAGGCCAGCGTCCTCTGGCCGATGAAGTCTCGCCCGATGGGGTCGTGGTCCCAGACGAGGAAGCGCACCAACGCGATCTCAGGCATGTGCACCGTGAACACCAGCGTCTCCTCCCACATGGGGTTGAACCCTGGGGCAGAAGGCAGGCCAAGGGGAAGTGGCTGCAGCCTGCAATGTGCCCCTGGTCGTGACAGCCAGGGACCTTGGGGCCGCGGGCTGGGGGTCCTGGCCTGGCCTCGCACGGGCACAGGCTGGCGTCGAGTGCTCACCGTTGTCATCCACCACACGGGTCTGCTCCTTGCTGCAGTCCACGGGGAGCCCGATGACTTCCACCTCCACGAAGGGGTCGATGATCTGGGGACAGTGTGAGGGGTGGCGTTGGGTTCTGGGATGCAGGTGGCAATGGCCCCGCAGCCCGCTCTGCCGTGCAGGCCCAACCTGACCTCTCCGCGGTCACCCAGCATGGAGTCCCGGGGCTTGGGAAGCTGCTGCCCGCTGATGATCCTCAGGGCCAACTGCTTCTTGAGCTGTCCGGGCAGGGGGTCCTCGGAGTTGGGGTTGAAGATGCCTGAGAGGACACAGGTGTGAGCAGAGCAGGCAGCCTCCCGGAGGGTCACCGCTGGACCCACTCCCACCCGGGCACGGGAACAGTGTGGCAGTGGGGGCAGCAGGCGCTGGCACAGGCTGAGGACTGCACAGACATGCCAAGTGCTGGCGTGGCTCCGCAGGGCAGAGACGGGGTATGGTGGGGAGAGACGGGATCACAAGGCAGACACCAAGCGACAGGCCAAGGAGGCCTTTGGGGCCCAGCCCTCCAGGGCTGCGACATCAGGCCTGAGCCCATAGACCCCAGGCTCCTCGCTCCATCCCTGCCCCCACACATGGCTCATACAGGCTCAGGTTGGGCCGGGGCTCCCCGATTCCTAGCCTGAGGCCCTGGCAGAGCATGGTCCTTCACGGGCAGCCAGGGGCAGCAGGTGCTGACCCCTCCTTCAGAATCCAGGCAGCAGGTGACAGCCTGGTTTCCCTGCCACCTCATGCACCCCTCCTGCCCCGCGCCTCACCCTGGCACATGCACGGGGGCTTGAGCACGTAGCCACAGTTGCCATTGGCGCTGAACTTGGCCCGATTCAGCTGCAGCATCCGCCCCTCTGATTGGTAGTTGAGGGCAACTGCGGGTGAGAACAGAGGCCCTGGGGTCAGCAGCAGCCCCCACCCTGTGCCCCTGCCCACGTGCCCCATGCAGCTGGCAGGTGTGGGGCAGTGGGGCTGTCTCGCCCAGGCTGCCTGAGGTTCCAGGACCCAGCTAGGTGCCAGCCCAGCAGAGCCACAGGCTGGGGGCGAGGGCAGGAACAAGGCCCCGGGCCCCAGCTCCCACGGGGCTCTCGTCTCTGCCTCGGCCACACGCACCCATCTGGCAGCCAGCGTTCCAGAAGGGCTGCGGGTTGTAGTTGCTGGAGTCCACGCGGTATGAGGAGGGGTAGATGCGCGAGAGCTGGTGCTGATTGAAGCGCAGGTACTGCGCCGGCTTCTGCTGCAGGATCTGGTGGGCCTTGGTCTCGCTGAAGGATGACACCTGCCAGCTGGAGGCCACTGTGGTGCAGACCACGCGTGAGTCGGCCCTCTGGGTGCGCACATTCCTGCTCTGGGGTGCCTATGCCCACCCCGCGGCCCTCACCCTCCGTCTCCACGTCGTGAGAGCCCACAGACTTGGTGTATTTCACCAGGTCCGAGAGGGCCCGGGACAGCTTCACGGTCTTCTTCTGCCGAGCCGTCCTGTGGGGCATGGCAGAGGCAGTTGGGGCTTGCGGTGCCCTCCCACTCGGGGCCAGCCCAGTGGGCACCCAGCTCCACTATGGGACTCTGGGATCTGGGCGGGTCATTCCATGCCCACGCTGGCTGGGCAGGGCACACATGGAGGCCACTTGGCTTGAGGGACTATGCCAAGCCTGGGGCAGGTGCCAACCCCAGCAGGCACAGACCCAGGCCATGGTAGGGCTGGGAAAAGGGCCCTGTAGGGTGCCAGCCAGCGCAAAGACTGGGAATCGTGAGCTCATGGGGACCAGGCTCTGGAAGGCCCTAAGCGGAGGAGTCGGGGCAGTGACCACGGGGCCCCAGCTGTGTGTAGGTGCAGGAGGGGGCTGGTGGGACAGTGGGAGGGATAGGACAGGGAACAGGCACAGCTGGAAGAGCTGGGGGGAAGAGAAACACCAAGGGGAGACGGGCACAGGCAGAGGTCCCTGCCACAAAACGCTGGGAGCAGATGTCCCGGGACCAGCCCAACCCCATGCTGCACGGGAACCGCCATCACCAGGCACAACCAGCACCAGGAAGAGGTGAGGGGCACCAAGACCTGGTGCTGGGCAGCAAGGGCCTGGGAGCCCTGGGGGCCCTGGGGCCCCAGAATGTTCCTGTCC
The DNA here is from genome assembly GCA_004027915.1 of Capromys pilorides. Classification (NCBI taxonomy): domain Eukaryota; kingdom Metazoa; phylum Chordata; class Mammalia; order Rodentia; family Capromyidae; genus Capromys; species Capromys pilorides. The sequence continues at coordinate 27,022 of PVKN010000053.1, read as the reverse complement.
TTGAGTGCAGCCCATAGGGCTGCCTGTGCCCACCTGCATACCCCACCACGGCTTGTCTCTGGGACAACGGCTCCCTTCCCACAGCTGCCTTGAGGACCTGCCTGGCGTTCAGGGACAGCCCAGGGTGACACCCCTGCCCCCCACAGGGCACTGACCCTCGGCTCTGGCTTGCTGGTGAGTCCAGGTCCTCGTCCCCTTCCTCCATGCTGGCCACCTTCTTTAGCTTGTTGCCCTTTCTCTGTGCCAGAGGACAGAGCTGTGACCTGCAGGCCCGCACCCGCCTGGCTGGGCCCTCTAGGCTCCCGTCAGTCCCCCAAAACTGCCAAGCCCTTCCTGCCCAGCCGCTCAGCTCTGCCTGGGCCCGGGTAGCTTGGGGCAGCCGCAGGGTGTCTGAGCTCAGGCACTGGCCAGGCCAGAGCAAGAGCTGTCAAGACACTGACAGTGGGCTTCTGGCCCCAGAGCCTGCTAGCGCCTGTGCAGGGAGGCGGGTGGGCTCGGCGGGGTCCCCACTCAGGGCCTCCGGTCTCTGGGAGCGGGGCTGGACCTTGCGCTTGGAGAAACTGCTCATGAGAAGGCGGCTGCTGCGGCTGCTGGCTCCAGAGTCCTCCCCGGATTCCACATCCTCCTCCGCTTTGCTCTGCCCAGGGGAGACAGAGGTGATGGTGACAGGCTGCGCCCACAGCCCGAGGCCTCCCCGGCAGCAGCACAGGCTCCTCCCCACAGGCAGGTTCTGCCCTGCTCCCTGCTGACTTACTATCCCTTGTTGCCGAAGTCCTGGACTCTCCCAGCCCCGTCTGCTTTCTTGGGACCCTGTCGCCAGGAGGCCCGGCTGCTTCTTGCCCAACAGAGGGTTCACCCAATCCCCCGGTAACACCAGGTCCTGGACCCAGCGTTGTCAGCTGTGACCCAGACTCCAGAGGTGCAAGATGGGCCTTCCGCACCGGGGCGCAGAGCAGGGGCTCGGCTCCAGGACCACATGGCCTTCCCCGCCTCCCTAGTGCCCAGGGGCTGTGCCCTCCTGCATCCACCAGGCCGCCCTTAGCTCGTCCACCCTGGGCCGCTGCCAGGCCCACCTGCCCCCCACCAGCCATTCTCACGGGTGCCCCCAACTTGGCCCAGCCTGCCAGAAGGTGCCCAGCACCCCACCACCAGGCCCCTGTCAGACATAAGAGGGCCACCAGAGGCAGCAGGGCCTCAGCCAGAGAGCAGGTGACAAAGAAGAGAAAGAAAACCGAGAGACCGAGGTAGGAGTTCGAGCCCAGCTTGGGCTAGAACGAGCGCAGGGCCAGCCTAAGCAGCATAGCAAGACCCTGTTGGCTTAAAAAACAAAGAACCCAGAGCAGCCTCAGCCAAAGGTGGCTGCCACACAGGCCCTGACCACACGCATGGGAAGACGCCTGCATGCACACCCGAGAACACGTCACAGGCACACACAGGATGCCACAGATGCCCCCGCGTAGGCCACGCACCTCAAACACATGCTGGACGCAGCGTGCCTGGGCATGGTCCTGCACACATTGTGGACACTCGAGTGAACATCACACATGCCCCGCACATACCAAGGACACGTCTACACACGACACGTCCTCGCACGCCGTGGATATGCCAGAGCTGCCATGAGCACCACTCCGCAGAACCCTCAGGCGTGCAGCCCAGCCACCTCCTGCAACCTCTGCTTCTCTGGTGCTGAGCAGAGGCCGCCTCTGCTCCACACAGGAAGCCAGGTGGGTCCCGCAGACCTGCTCCGAAGTGATCACCACCAGCCAGAGCCCTGGCCACCACATGCAGTTCCCGGGAGCCAGAACTGGCCCAGCTGACCTGGGCTCAAGGGGCCTGAGGCAGAGCCACCAAAGGGCTGCCCCATCTCAGAGCCTCTGAGCACTTCCCTCTCCTCTCTGCTCAGGGGCGACCATCCAGCGAGGCGAGGATGCTGCGTCCATGGCTAGGAGCGAGTGGTGGCACTGCCCAAAAAGCTGCCATCGCTGAGCCCTGAGGGACCGTGGTCCAGGCCTATAGAAAGGCTCATGCTGGCCCTGGAGAACATGTGGCCACCCACAGCCCACACAGCAAGGCCAGAATCTGCTGCCACCTCCAGGGTGTCCACACAGAGGCAACAGGTCCACTCGGCTACCACAAGGGCTGTGGGCAGCTGGCGGCCAGACCCAGCAGTCCCAGCCCTGGAGGTGGGAGGCCAGGGCTGCACTGAAGAATCCTGTGGGACAGAGCCACAACAGGCCTAGTTGGTCTGTCCTCACAGAGGTTCCCAGCAAGACCCCATGTCCTGGCAGTCAACACTTCGGGCGAGGCCCTATCTCCCCAGACATCTGTCCTCCTTCTGGGGTCTCCCCGAGGGAATCTCATGTCCTCCAGGTGCCTGCACAAAGGGACAACACCCCATGCAGCAGGTAGAGCCCTGGGGGCTCTCTACAGGACCTCCTGTGTCACGGGCATTCCCTGCCCTGAATCCCTGCTGGACATACCCCCTTAGCCCCACCTTGTGTCCACCACATATAAGGACAGTCCTGAGGGCTCTCAGGCCCTTCTGGGCTGAGCTGAGCTGACCTGGGCTGGCAGGGACAGCCTGCTGCTGCATCGGGGGCCTGGGCCTCCTCCCACCACAGTGGCCCTGAGGGACCATGGCCCAAGCCTATAGAAAGGCCTGAGCCCTATTCTTCTCCTGCTGCTCTGGAAGCGCCCGGCAGCTGCTCAGACATGAGTCAGTCAGGCTCAGAGTGTCCCCAGGTGCCTCTCCAGGTGTTGCTTGGCCAAGGAAGCAGAGACTTAACATTAAGCCCCACCTGGCGGAGCTTCAGGTGGTCACGCTGCCCTACTTGGACTGGGATTGAAAGAGCCAGGCCTGTGTGCACCTGCCAGGCACGCTGGGCGGCCAGAAATGCCAGTGCCTGCCTCAAAAAAGATTGGCATTGCAGGACACAGTCACAGCCAGGAAGGAAGCCCTCCCGCCTTCCCATCTCCCTGAGGGCCTGGGAAATGGCCAGGAGCCAGCCCGAGCCACCAGCGCCCAGGGCTGCCCAGCCACTGCCACGCCCCAGATTTGCCAGCACTGCACAGCTCCTCAGCTTGGGCCCTTTGGCAGATGCGCCCGGCCTTCAAGGCTCGCTGGCCTGTCCAGAGAGGACCCTGGCCTTGCCTCCCCAAGCCTGTGCCCTTGCACACACATGTACACATAGGTACGCTCCACTGTGTGTGCCAGGACATCTTCTAACCATCATTTCTGCGGGGACTCCCTCCCCGCCTGACCCCTGCCAGCTGTGGTTAGCTGAGGCGGGGCAGCCACGTCCTACCTGCTAGACAGCCCCCAGCCCTGATACCCAAGACCTCGGTCATCCTCTGCCACTTGTAAGACCCTCACCATCCTGGGTGACGCGCACCTCCCCCCAGGCAGGGTGGGCAATTTTTATGCCCTCTGGGAGCCTTCTGTGCAAGCTAGAGTCAGTGTGGCTATCAGAGTTCTGAAGGCAGTGAGGTCAGGACTCCAGCAGCAGCAGCAGCCCCACGTGGCCCAGACCCCATCTTTCTAGGTGAGGACCACAGAGGAGGGAGAAGCAGAGACAAACCGCAGCTCCAGGTGGACCCACCATGGAGAGCGCCCAGCCGCAGGTCCTCAAGTCTCAGGTAGAGGAGTACATGTGTGCGCAAGCATGAGTCCCTGTGCATGGATGGTGTGAAGCGTGTGTGCGTGCAGGTGTGTGCACAAGTGCACCGATGTGCGTACGGGTGCGTGTGCATACCGCTGTGTGCAGGCGTGCGCGTGTGTGGCATGGCACATATCTGTGCCCGTTGCACAGGCAGGCACATGGATGTAGAGGTGCCCTGCGCAGGCACTTGGGGTGTCGGCGTGTGCACAGCGGCACTGGGGGCCTCACCTTCTTGGCTTCTGCTCTGTGCCCCGGTTTCCCTGACGGGGACATGGTGGCGACTGTGAAGTCGTTGGGGTCTTCACAGTCGCGGATCTTTGACTCCTTGATTAGAGAATCCAGCTTCTTCTTGGCAATGTTTTCCACGCGCTTCCTGTTGGTGGAGGCCTGCAGGAGCCAGAGGTCAGCCCTCAGCACCTGTACCCAGCCCCACACGCAGCGGCAGGCGACAGCCCCGGGGCCAGCAGGCACGCGCGCTGCCGGTTCACAGCTCCGAGGCTGTGACACGCCGGGGGGCAGCTGAGGGCTGACGAGAGGCGCTTGGGTCCAAGCCCACCTGGTCCCCTCGCCGCAGCTCAGGGCCGGCGAGCAGAGAGCGCACGGCGCCAGGCCGGGGCCTCTGGGAAGGTAGTCAGCATGCCCAGCGGGCAGCGCAGCACCAGGGCCCCACCACAGCCACCACATCCTCAGGAAGATGGGCAGGGGTCTGGGCACACTTCGGAGGAGCCTGGGGCCAGGCTGGAGTGAGCCCCAAGTGGACATCGCGGTGGTGAGTTTTCCACCAAGGGACCAGGCAGAGGTGTGCGTGGGCACACCCGGCACGGGAAGATTTCTGCTGTCTCAGTGCTTTCTAAAACAATTAGCCAGCCTGGCCGCGCAGCCTCCTGCACAATTATTTTCCCATCCAATGGCCCCTCAGGGAGAAATAAGCTTTGCTGCCTCCTAGCAGCGTTGGCAACGCAGAGCAACACCAGAGGTGGGAACCCAATTCCGGAGCCACTGCCCCTACCCCTTTGCACTGAGGGTCCTCGAGCCAGCAGCCTCCCTCCCTCCACAGGGGCAAGCCAGCGGTGGGGAGGCGGCCTAACAGGAGCTCTTGGCCGGGGTTGGTGCAGCTGCACGTGGGGCTGGGATTGGGCGTGGCTCCGGGGCTGGGCGTGGCTCTACTGGACAAGACCGCCAGCCTCCCAGCATGGGCTGGGCTGGCCTGGACCTGGCGGGAGTCCGGGATATTCTGAGCAGCAGCCGGCAAAAGAAGTCGCAGTGGGAGCAGAGCGGGCCCCAGGCCCCAGTGAGCTCAGCAGCCAGAGGACCGGGCCCAGGCAGTGAGCCTGTCTGGGACTGGGCTGAAAGGGGCCACCAGCCGCAGCCACACCAGCCCCTCCAGGCAGTCCCCGGCCTCCTGGTGCCCCACTGGGCCCCCTGCACTCACATCCCCATTGAGGAGCTTGCAGTCCTCCTCAATCTCGTCAGCACTGTCCTCATCAGACACCTCGCCTTCCTCTGCGTCCTCGCTGATGTTGGCCGGAAGCTTCTTCCCCTGGGAGGAGCAGACACCAGGGGCAGAGCTGTGGGACAGGCCCAGGAGAGTGAGGCCAACCAGGGCGGAGCTGGCCACAGGGCCTCACCTTGACCAGCACCTTGCCCCTGAGCATCTGAGGAGACGGGAGCATGGTGGCGTCCTCACTGCTCACGGCCGACAGGTCCAGCTTGTCCCCGAGGATGTCACTCAGGTACTGGGCCATCTTCTTCTGCTGGGCCACGCAGCAGTGGTTCTCGATGGACAGGATCACTGGGTACCTGCAGCCCGCAGCCACAAGGACAGGCTCAGGCGAGGGCCTGGGTCGTTTTGCTGCTGCGTGAGGTGGGGACTTAACGCTACCTGGGACAGCTCCGAGGGGAGGTCCCCAGAGGCTCGGGAGGGGGGTGCAAAGGGAGCTGGGACATCTTAAGGACAAAGAAAGAAGACACCAACATTTTTCCCAGTTTTAAAAAAAAATAATTAGAAAATCCAGGAAAACCGACAGGAACGGTTTCAGCCGACAAGTGGCAACAGGCAGACTGAGGACGCGATCCCCGAGACCCAAATCCTGGGCCTGGGCCTGGGCCTGGGCACGGCCACACAGAGAGGGCGGCAGAGCCGGCAGCACCCTCTGAGGGGAGGGGTGGTGGCGGAGGCCAGGGCTGGGTCAGGGTTATTTCTAACCATGTGCACATTCCACTTGGATTTTGACCAAAAGGCAACCTTGGTCCTTTGAGAACGTATGGATGACCCAGACCAAGAGGGCACGGACCATGGCAGAGAAGGGCAACTGTGTGACTTACAGGGGGCCAGGGGGACGTGCACAGGCGGCAGCTCTGCTCTTCACAGGGCCAAGGAAAGAGCTCACTGACACACGAGGCCAAAGCTGGTCGCTAGGATCCACAGGCCCCTGCGGCCCCCTCAGTGCGACCCCAGGGCCCGAGAGCATGCGGTGTCCCTGCTGCGCCACCCTGCATTGCCCCGCCCTGGCACACACAGCCAACCTGGGTGCAGGCGAGCTCTCTGGGTGAGGGGGTGCTTTTCCGTTTCCTAAGTCAGTCACTCCAGCAGCTCTTCCCCGCCTGCTGGTCTCGCTTGGCCGGGACTCAGAGGTAACACCAGCAGCGAGGAGGCAGCCTTCTATTTCCAGAAACTAAATTGGATTTTCCTGAACGGTATCTGTGACTTCCGCCGAGTGACAGCACATGGAGTCTGGACAGAGTGGCTTCCCGGGGCCAATTAGCTCTGGGGCCAACACGGCCTCGGGCTGACACCAGCAGCAGTGTGCCTGAGACCAGGACGTGGCCGCATGTGCCCTGCGGTCTCAGCCCGGCCGCTATGTCCACACCCCACTCATGGCCCTGTGGCCATCCCTCCTTGACCTGTTCCTCAAAGGAAACCCAGAAATAAAGCCCTTCTCTACCATGACCGCTGCGCCCCATAAAGTTCACAGGGAGTGGGTGCGGGGAGGCAGCCCCAAGCCTCTGTTCTGCCCAGCCTGCAGCCTCGACTCTGGCCAGCCACTCACTCGTTTGTTTTTTTTTTTTTTTTTTTGTGGTACCAGGGATTGAACTCAGGACCTTGCACTTGCCAGGCCATCCCTTAATCTACTGAGCTATCTCCCCGGCCCATACTTACTCATTCTTGAGGAAGGCGTATTTGTTGATGGTCTCAATGACATCTTTGAAGAGGATCTTGGAGGTCAGCGTGTAGCCATGGTGGACAATGGGCTCCCCATCAGGCCCATCCCAGCAGTCCACTGCGGGCACAGACCAGTCAGCCAGCAGCACAGCCAACTGAGCTCTTGGCCAGGGACGCCCGGGAGGCTCCCCCTGGCGGCTCACCCTCCACGCAGCGGCAGCCGGCCTGCAGGACCCAGGCGTACATGTCCGCCCGCGACTGGGACGTGAGCTGGTCCCCCACGAGGTAGGTGTTGTGGGACGAGGTGATAAAGTAGTGGCTCAGGGGCTGGGTCATGTCCTGGTGCACCCCGTGGTGCTCAGGGTTGAAGATGTCGCCTGCTGGGCTCCGCGTGTAATTGGTGAAGCCTGGGGGAGCGTGGTTCCGGGCGTCAGCCCTGCCCAGGGCTGGAGGCCGCCCGTCCTGCCCACGGGCTGCTGTGTCCGGCCAGCCCAGCCCACTCACCGTCAATGCCCAGCACGCCCTTGCTCTTGTTTTCTGGGCAGGGCTCGAACTGCTCGATGATGTCGAGACAGCCCTCGAGAGTCATCCCCTGCATCTGGGCGGGGTCAGGGGTGTGAGTATGCGCTGGGCCCCCTTATGTGGCTGCCCACACTGCCACATGGCTGCCTGCTGCCCCTCGTCTCATCGCCAAATCAGCTGACCATGGCAGGGTGACACTTGAGGCCAGCGGCTTAGAGCACCCAGCGTCACCTAGGCTGGGTTTTTCTGGCAGGGATGGGGTCTCTGCCTTGCCAGCTGGGCACCCGGAGTGGTGTGGAGGGTCCCACAGCGGTGCCCTGGGCCCCGGGTGAGCAGAGGCCACGCCTCCCACCCCAGGGAGCTGTGAAGCACAGGACCCTCCTGCTATCCCCGATTCCTGGCTGGGGGACGTCTGGGAGAACCGAGCCCCACACCACGCCCACCTGAGTGCTGAAGCCAAGCATCCCCCAGAGCCCTACAGCGGCATCAACAAGGCCATCGGGGAGGGTGGGAGGCGACAGGGGGCAGGTGACAGGCGACAGGTGAGGGTATGGACAAATGTGACCCGGGGCTCCTAGGGTCCAGGCAGCTGGGCCCAGGCTCAGGCCACTGCAGGGAGAGGATTCCAAGAGCTGGCGACAGAGGCCAGGGAGAAAGGCCCAGATCTGCCCGTCCTCATCCAGCCCTAGCCTAGCCCTGCCTCCACGCCAGCACCGGGACAGCACACCTGTCATCAGAGCCATGACCCCCAGGCCCAGCCCAAGGCCACACAGGCAGCAGGAGGGAGCCAGGCCCCCTCCCCAGGGATGCCTCCAGGATGGGACAGGGACCTGTCTCATAGCCCCCGGGAGGCACAGCCCCTCAGGCCCAGCTGAGACAGCCTTGTGAGCCTCTCCGTGGTGCCTCTCCTGCCGTGCCCCACCCAGAGCCACCCGCTGTGGCGCTGACACGGCCTTTATAAGTGGCCGACTCTGGGTGAGAAGCTGGGCAGAGCAGGGTCCCAGGGAGCCACCAGCAGGTGCCAGGCCCATGCTGCAGCACAGGACACCAGATGCCTGGTCAGTGGGACGATGCCCAGGGAGCACTCAGCCTCGTGTGGCCTCCGGGGCTGCACTAGGGAATCGGGGTGCACACTGGGTAATCAAATGAGGGTGTCCAGCCATTCCTGGAGGCAGCCAGCCAAGCAGCCAGAACACAGCTGACGGGGAGGGTTAAGGGCGGCTCACACAGCCTGGGGCATAGAGCCCTGGCCCACGAGATTCCTACTCTGTGGGCTGGTGCCACAGCGGAGCCTGGGCACCTCTAGATGCCCGAGGTGTCCTCAGCAAGGACAGAGCCACACAGGGGCCTTCAGAGAGAAGCACTGGCCTCCCCCCACCCAGCAGCCCCCGCAGCCCATGCCATCTCTGAGCCCTGGGCTGCCCTCCAACCACACCTTCTGCTCCACCTCCAGGAAGCGCTGCAGGTCCGCAGCGTCCAGGTGGTCCTTGTGGTTGCTGTAAGTGAGCAGCAGCAGGTAGAGGTCCCGGCGCGTGGACATCACTTTGTAGAAGGCACAGAACTCCTCGAAGCCCAGGGTCCCCTGCCGGTCGTCCGTGTCTGCCTCCTGTAAGGCGAGGCCTCTGGTCACCATCAGGTCCTCGGTCCTGCCCAGCACCAGCCTGCCCCTCCTCCAGCACTGCCCATACCACCGTCACAGACACTGGCGGGCACACAAAGCCCCTGCCCTTTCTATCCAGTCACGGGTCACCCTGGGAACACAGCGGGACCCACCCTCCCTTCCTCCTCCTTCTTCTTTGCAAGGTATGGACCAGTGTCGCCCCCACTGGAGCCACCCACGCTCCGTGCCACACCAACACCCTCCCCGGGCATGCATCACACCACTGATAGCACAGCTTGGCCCGCAGGGTCCCTGCATTTCCTAGAGTGGCACTGCTCAGGGCAGAGGGGAGAGCTCCAGTTGCTGCACACAGCTGCCCGGGCTCAGGGCCTCGGCGGAGCTGCTGGGCACCCAGTCATGGCTGCGTGGAACCTGGCCGCCCGCCTCAGTCTTTGCCTCCACTGACCATGTGCCGTAAGCGCAGGTCCGCCCTGCCTTGTCCCCAGGCCTTGTCTACAGACACTGCCTAAGTCCTTGGCCCACAGCAGCTGCAGATGCCATGCCCCTGAGGTAGAAACCTGAGGAGAACCTAAGGTCCTCTTCCCAGCCTGCCCTGGGGCCTCAGAGCGAGGAGCTCTCGGCCACCACACTAGGACCTCCCAGGGAGGAGCAGGACAGCGGCCAAGAGGGCAGGCACAGGCCACTGCCAGAGACATGGCACTTGCTGGACGTGCTTGCCACACAGCAGCCCCTCTCCACAGGGTCACACAGTCTGCAGTGTGCACAGGATGGCTCCATGAGGGCCACAGGGCGGAGGCCAGGGTGGGCCCCATGCCCAGGCCATGCTCCCATATGATGGTTGGTGTGGCCCAGAGTGTTGTGTCAGGCCGGGCCAGTGCACACTGCAGGTCAAAGGGCACTGTGGTGACAAGGGCACCTGGTGGTCGCTCTCCAGAGACAAGGCCCTGGAGGGCCTGGAGGGAAAGTGGCAGGACCACGGCCCGCAGAGGCGGAGCAACCCCAGCCGGCTCCTGGACGCAGCTCAGCAGCGTGGTGCCGCCTCTCCAGAGCCCTGTGCCGCACCAGCCTCTTGGCCCCATGGCTCTCTGGCCTGGCGGGGCCTGAGGCGAGGGTGCTGGCTGGCCTCATGCTCCGCGTTGTCCTGGATCTGATGCAATTATGTTAAACCCACTCCATCTGCGATGCAGCTCTGTGCGCTGATTAGCAGCTCCGGGCTGCCCCGAGCAGTGTGGAGATTCCACTACAGCCTGATAGATGCCAATTATCAAGGAGACCAGAACTGGCCAGAGGCCCATCACACCAGGCCCCGGGGGACCTGTTGGGGCAGACAAGAGCGGCAGCCACCACGGAGCTCCCAGCAGAACCCTGGAGCTGCACTGCAGCTCACGTTCTGGCCCTGCAGGCATTTGGCCTCCGTCTCCAGGGCTGCTCTGGTAGCGTCCTGAGTCACCTGTTGCCTGGTCCCTGCGGCAGCCTCACCCGGAGCGAGAGCCTGCTGAGCTCAGAGCTGCCCCTGCAGGCACAGAGCGGTGGGCATAGCCAGCCCCAGGGAGGCAGGGGAGGGGTCCAACATCAGATGCCAGTTGTCTGCCCCCCTCTGTGCCCAGCCACTGCCCCCACCAGGGCTCGTGGGAAGGGCCTAGGAGGCACCCCCACGCTACCTCACCCCAGACCCGTGGTGCCCAGCCAGCTGCCCTCCTCTCCCCAGCCAGACGTGACGGCTCTTTGGCATGAGCGTGCCAGTGGGAGCTGTGAGGCCGGAGACAGCAGGCATGTCAGGCTGGGAGGCTGTGCATGTCAGGTGTTTGTGTGCTTGTGTGTGCCTGTGCCCGCGGCCACCTGGGCTGTGCTCACAGAATCCCTGCCAGGCTGCAGCAGGCATGGAGGCCCTGAGGACAAGGATTGCTGGCTCAGCCTTTCCTGCCCCAGAGAGCACCCTGCTGATGGCAGCCCTGCTCCCCCCGCAGTGGCTCTGGAAAGAGAGCTAATCACGGGCAGGGAAGGCTGCAGTGCGGCTGGAGATGTTTTCATAACTTCTAACACCAGGGTTGCTGACCAGGGCCTCTGCCAGGCCCCCTTGCGAAAAAGAGTGTGGGGTCGGGGTCAGAAAATGGGCCTCTTTCCTGGGCCCTGCCCACCCGCCAGGGAGCCCCCAGGTGCCTGCCATGCACCCTGCAGGGGCTGAGCCCCTCGCCAAGCTGCGGGCCCCCTCCCCACCCTCCAGCGCCCCTCGCGGCTCGCAGCTCACCTTGAACATCTGCTTCACGCGCTGCCGGGGCAGGTTCACGTTCAGCTTGTGCAGCAGCTGCAGGACCTCGCCGATGCTCAGGCTGCCGTCCCCGTTCTTGTCGGCCTCGTCAAACGTCTGCTTCAGCCACTTCGGGACTGAGTTAGGGGTTAACACGGGTCCACAGCGTGGCCCTGCCTGCGGCCGTGAGGCTGTGGGAGGACAGTGCACCCCACCCCGGGGCCTGTGCCCACCCCTGCTGCTGCCCAAGGATATTGGTCTCTGGTGCGCTGGCGGCGGGCCAGGCTGTCCTCGTCGCTGATGCCAGCCATGAGGTAGCGCAGGCCAGTGACCCAGGTCCGTGCCTCGTCCCCGCTGGGGGAGACCAGGTCCAGCGACTCGCGGTGGCTGCCATAGTAGATGCTGAAGCAGCAGTTGGGGTCGAAGCTGCCGTCGGGGTAGCGCTGAAAGATCTCAGACTGCCGCCCCTCACTCACCTCCTGGATGGAGTCAATGGAGACTGCGGGAGGTGAGAAGGCAGTGGGTCATAGGCTCTGGCGAGTGGGGTCCCCACGGCAGCCCGGAGTCCCAGGGCCGGGACGGAGCAGCCTGAGGCCCTCTACAGAGTGCCCACCAGCTCTGAGCAAGTAAGGAAGCCCCTGCCCTGGTTGCTCTGGTTCCCTGGGCCCTGCTGGGTGCTGCACACCCCAAGAGGGAGGGGGATGGCCTGCCCTGCGGCTTGGGACCTGGTGTGCGTGGAGCCAGGCGGTGAGGCAGCCACTGCACCACCCAGCTCTGGCCCATGCAGTGGGGACCCAGGAGTGGGGAGATCCTGTGTCACCCTCAGGATGGGCCTGGCACTGTGGACATGGGAGCCGTAGGGCAGGGTGTTGCTGAATGCTCCACTCAGCAACCGTGAGTTGGGGCTCACAGAGCCCCCTTGAAGGCCAAGGCTGCCGTGCATGAGCCTGAGGCACTTGGCCCAGTTCCTGTGGCCCCTCCCCCATGTGCGGGCCAGGGACAGGCAATGTCTTCTCTGGCCTGAGCCCGGATCCTAGCCAGGAGCCCAGAGTCCCAGGCCCTAGCCTCTCTCTGTCTCCCTAGCAAGTGTGGCCATGGGGGACGCAGGCCCCAGACCCGCACAACAGCCGTCTCATGCTATTCCTGCCCCACAGGCCTCTCCCAAGGCTGGGAGGGCTCCTGACACCAAACTGGGCCTCAGATGGCGGCAGGCTCCTGGTCAGCCTGGTGTCCTGCCCCTTGCCCTCCTGGATCTCCACATCTCGCATGTTCCAGCAGGCTGGGGAGCAGCCCCTATCACCCCTGGAACCCCAGCTCTGTGGCAGCATTCCCGCGGGGTCCCACACACAAAGCGGACGCCCTGATGGGCCACCGGGGCTCCTCCGCCTTCTCCAGCCCAGCATGGTCACGCTGAGGCAGCCAAATGAGGGAAGTGAGCCAATGCCATCCAGCAAGCTGCACCCCAACCAGAGCACCTGCCACGGGGCCTCCTCCCAGGGCCCTGCTGGGCTCCACAGCATCGCCCCCGGGGGCCCGTGGCAGCCCTTGGCAGCGGCTGTGCTGGGCCCTGCTGAACACATGTGGTCCTGCCCCCATGTGCCCAGCTGGGGTCTCTTTCTCTGGGGGTCTGGCCAGGACCATCAAGGCCCAGGGTTCTGCTGGGCGGCCCTGGGCAGGGACCCAAGCTCTCCTACCCCGCAGCCCAGGGGCCCAGGAGCCTCACAGGGTCACTCACTCTTGGCCTTCTCATTCTTGCGCGACGGCCTCCAGCGCAGGCAGGAGCGGTGCTCGTCCAGGTAGTAGAAGCGGACCAGACCCTTGGAACTGCCTCGGAGCTTCACCATCTGTGTCCCTTCCTGCATGGCACTCATGCACCGCTCCACTGGACCCAGGATTGATGACACGGACCAGACAACACAGGATGGACAACATAGGACAGGTGACGTAGGACAGGCAACACGGGACGGGCAACACAGGATGGGTGACATGGGGCAGACAGAACTGTGTGTGAGCTTGACCAAACGTGTCCCAGGGACACTGAGGCCACCCCTACCCACCCACTCAGACATCCAGGGTCACTGCCACCCCTGCCCCAGTGGCTATAGGGACTGAGACCAGCTGAGGTCCCAGGGCTGCACTGCTGGCCACTCCGCTGGGGCCCGTCCTCACTCCACCCTACCCCCTGGGCTGGAAACCCACTGCCCAGGACAAAGCTGCAGCCCCACGGCTCACAGGAACCACGGAGCAGAGGCCACTGTGAGGCACACAGGGCAGGGCCTGGGCAGGTACCAGCCCCATGCTCAGCCCAGCTGCTGCTCCAGCACAAGCCACTGGGCATCCACACCTCCGCTCCCACTTCCCAGGGAAGCTGCTAACCCCACGTGGCACTGCTGGCCGTGCACACATCTGTTTGCCAGGGCCACTAGGGAACTGCCACAGTGGGGGTCACAGAGTGGGGAGCTGAGGCACAGGGGGGCCCAAGAAACTGCCCTTCCATCTATTTGGCCTCCTGTCCCAGGACTCCGGGAAGAGGTGGAGGGCATCCAAACAGGGTCAGTGGGTCCAGCCCAGGGATAGGTCAAAACCCTGCTCAGGCCCACACATTTGCTTCTAGGAAACCTGGGCTCCGAGAAATCCAACCCACGAGGCCCACACAGCGAGGGCCCTGGCTGGGCAGCACAGAGGCCACGGGCAGAGCCAGCCCCAGGCCTCCTTGGAGAGGCTGCTGCTATAAGAGCAGAGGGAGGTGCAGACCCAGGGCAGGGCGGGGACGCGGAGGCCGCTCTCCAGGGGATGTGGCAGTAGGGACGCAGGTGTGGCAGCCAGGCACAACTCGGGGACAGAGACAGGCCCTCAGGGCCTGGGGCAGGGAACCCAGAGGAGGCCAGTGCAGGAGGCCTCTCTGCCAGCCAGAGCTAGGAGGGGCATGCCAAGGGCCCTGAGACACCCGCCGCTCTGAGGGGTGCAGCCCCCTCGCCACTCTCTGTGACACGCCCAGGGCCGCTTCTGCCACCCTAGGGCCATCGTGTTAGTTCTGCCCCCACCCAGCACGCCCCAGACGCCTCACAGCCACCCTCAGCCTGTTCTGCTAGGGTTCGGCCTCCAGGCACTGCTCTAGGGGCTGGGGAGCCAGGGGGCTCCTGAGTGGCTGAGGGGTACAACACATGGAGGGAGCAGGAGGCTGAGCAGCATGGACAGCCCCACCCCATGGGCTTGGCCGGCCTCAGCAGGCCTCGGGCCTCCCTGGCCCCTTACCTGGCGGGCTGAGCTGCCACCTCGGTGACACCACCACGCTCCCTCCAACCCAGAGCAGCACCTCGGCCAGGTAGGCCGCAGCTCCCGTGCCCCAGCTGGTGGTGGGCGGCTGTTGGCCAGGCATCCCCAAGGCTGGTGAGGGCCACGCATCGGCTCTCAGAGGCCACAAGGGACCCTTGGTGGCAGGGATGGCGGCGGCGGCGGCGGCAGCAGCAGCACTGGGTGCAGGGGCTCCTGCAGTTTCCCTACTGTCCTCTGCCTCGTCCTCCTCCCTGCCGGACCCCTCTAAAGCTCCTCCTGGGATGTCCCCCAGTCCTGCTGGCGTTGGCTTGACCGTCACCTGCAGTCCCAAGCCAGCCCAGTGGCCCTCGGGGTCCTCGCAGCACAGGAAGAGCTGCGTGGGGGCGGGGCTGCCCGACTCGAACCTGCCCACCCACACCAATCCCCATGCTAATCCTGCCCACTGGCTCCAGCCCAGCTGCCCGGAGGATTTAGGCCAGAGGAACGCCCAGCTGCCAGGACAGCAGCCAGCCAGCCCAGGAAGGCCCAGGCCTCTAGGCTCGATGGGGGACCTCCCAGGCCCCAGGGATATGGTTGTGAGGCCGTGGGGTTGGCCCGCGGGGCACCCTAGTGGAGGAGCATCAGAGCCCAAGCCCCATGCACCCTGCCAACCCAGGCAGCTGGCCCTCGCTGTCCCAGACCAAGCTCTTGGCCCTACGCAGTCCCTCACACTCCCAGAGACCTCTGAGAGGCTCCCCGCTGTCCTGGGGGACTAAGAGGGCCACAGATGGGGTAGAAGCAGCAACAGGCGTCCCAAAGCCCAGGCCCAAGCTGGGCCTTCCTTTATGACAGCCCTCAGTGCAGGGAACTTGTCCAGTAGGGTACGAAGGACCCCGTCCCGCGTGACCCATGGCACAGGCAGAATGACGGGGGGCCCTGAGCCTGAACAGTGTCTCCCCTGAGCCCAGGGCTCTGAGGCTCCACCCCCCAGCATAGGCCCACACTGATTTTCCCCTTTCCCACAGGGCCAGAGCCCTGGAGGTTTGTCACAGCCCAGGCAGGTCTGTCACCACACCGTGCCCTGGGTCTGGCATGCAGGCAAATGCCCCTCATGATGGCTGCCAGCCTGACCAGGTGACTGCCCAGGGCTGAGCCACCCCTACCGGTGAGGCCTCAGACCTCCAGGCAGGCTGCAGGAGTAGCTGGGCTGCTCTGGGTGGGAGAGGAGGACTCTGGACCCCACGGCAGCTGCCTTGCTGGCCGCACACTCCCAGCCAAGCACCACTAGAACAAGGATGCCTGCCATCCCATGCCTGCCGTCCTGTATCCCTGGCAACAGGAGCCCTGGCCACAGACCTACCCAGCCAGATCAGATGTGATCAGCTCAAAGCCAAACACAAAACCCAATTAGGGGCCCTGGCCAGAGGCCCTGCCTCACTTTCAGGCTAGAGGTCGGCAGGCAGCCTGCCCTCTCCTCCCATTAGCTCAAGGGTGCATTCTACTCTGGTACCGAAGGGGCTGTGGTCCTGGAGGCCCCTGAGGGGACCCGAAAGGCCCAGGGAGCCAAGCTGGGACACTGGTCCAAGTACTGAAAGACACTGCAGCCTCTAGTGTCCTCCAGGCTGGGTGAGATGCGGCGGCTCCCTCTTCTGCCCCTGGAGCCCCCATCAGATGTCCCTCTACACCCCCCGGCCTCTCACATCCTGCTCTGAGCCTGGGAAATGAACCAGGGAGTCTCTATTCACCTCTGCCCTGAGGGTGGAATGTTTCTGCCTCACACCATGAAGCCCCCCAAGCAGTCAGCCCTGCCCCCTCCTGCCTTCACTATTCATGAGGGGTGCCTGGCCTGGGTCTGGGAGGGGGCTCTTCCCACCCCCTGACGCCCTCGGCAGCCCCAGGCCATAATCCTCTGCTGACCACAACCAGCTAATCCGATGTGGCTAGGGCTTGGCCAGGGAGGCCCCTCTGTGGCCCCGGGGACCAAGGTGACCCCTTCTCCCACTGACACCAGGGATAGGTGGATACAGGTCAGCGGCAACAGCCACATGAGCCAACGCTCCAGACCGGGACATCGCAGGGCAGCTGTGTCACCCTAAGACCAGCCTGGCTGGAGGACACAGCTCAGAGCCGAGGGCTGGAACCCTCTAAGCGGGGCCCCCACCTCACCCCACCCCACTCCTCACCATTCCCAGTACAGCTGAAGGCATGGTGGGGACCAAGCCGAGAGCTCACCCTGCCAGCCCAGGGCCTGGCACCACTGTCTTGGGTGGCCATGGTTGGCACCCAGGCACCCGTGCTCCCCCAAGCCTGGGCCAGGAGGCCAGGACTGATAACTGCTGAGGGCCAGTTGCTGGCACCAACCTGCACCCAGACCTGGCCTCCAACCCTGGTCAGGGAGGGACAGTGCCAATGCAGCCCCTAGGGTCCCTGCTAAGGTCCTGGAGGGGATCTGAGACTGGACCTGCCCTGTCCCTAGTAGCACTCACTGGACACAAACAGGTGGACAGGAGACCAAGGGCACATGGCCACCGTGTATGGAGCCCAGGACAGGCTGACAGACTGACAGCGCCACCGAGGACTCGAGGGGCTTGCGGCTCCCGTGGCCTGCCCCGGTGGCTGCTGGGGAGCAGAGCCCGCCTCCCGGGCCTCAGGTCCCCGCGGTGAGGAGGTGCAGCCCGCTTTGGCCACGCTTCTTCCTCCCTCAGCCTACAGAGGACGCTGAGGCCCCATCCAGAGGACGGAGCACCTGAGAGGCTGTGCAGCGGCTGCGTGCAGTTGTGTGGCAGGAAGGGTCAGTCTCCCTCTACTGCGGCGACCCAGCGTTGGGCCGCCACAGGCAAGAGGCCAGCGCAGCTCAGCATGTCGGCCTTTCCCCAGGAAAAGCTGGAAAATCAATTTAATTCTCCAACAAACCCTGCAAACTGCCATGCCCAGGCTTAGCGGTGCACACACGCGTGCGTGCGTGCACGCACATACACACACACACACACACCCAGGGCACCTGCAGGTGTGCAGCCCTCCTCCCAGGAGTGAGGTGCAGGAACCCCAGTCCTCAGGCCATGCAGCTGGCACGGGGAGAGCTCCTCCGCTGTGCTGGGTGCCACCTCACAGTCCCCTGGCTGGCTGCCCCAGGCCTCGCTGCCCTCCTCCTTGCCTTCTCAAGGGCCTTCTGGTGCCCACCACTGAGAGTGGCCTGGGTCTCCTTGGAGCTGGGCTGCCTGCCCCTCCCCCAGCCCCTGCTGGCACTGAGCCCTGCATACAGCAGGTGCTCAGACTGTGCCTGGGGCTGGGGGACAAGGAGCAGGCAGCCTCCTGCCCCAGTCCCATGATGGTGCCCGCTGGGAGGAGCCCGGCCCCTGGCCACCGCCACAGGAAGGGAGGGAAGGACGGGCCCACACACATATGGCCGAGATTATTTAAACGGCTGGGAGAAGTGACGCGTCCCCCCGCACGTCTGGGCACTCCTCCCCAACTATTTTTACTTTATCAGGGAGCGTGAGTCGGCTCGCTCCAGCCCTCCCCCAACAGGACCCCAGGGCGGCATCGCCAGTCCCCCCAGGGCACCAGAGCCAGGGTCTTAGGGCCACAGCAAGGACAGTGACACAGGAGCCACTGCTTAGCCTGGGGCCAGTGACAGGGCCACAGGCTCTTGTCTGGGCAACCCCCAGACAAGCCAGAGAAGAACGTAGAAACCATGAGCCTTCAGCTGGGCCTGCCAGGAGCCAGGGGACCCCACCATCAGCAGGTGTGGAGGCCTCCGGGGCAGGGAGGGCCTGGCCCTGCCTCGCCTGGCCCCAAAGCACGGCCGCCACTCTTTCCTGCCCAGGGCAGCACACGTCTCAGAGGATGGACGCACACCCTCGAAGTCCACGCTCCCTCCCCACATGCTGTCACCTTCCCTGCCCAAGAGGTCCTGGGATGGACGCAGCCTGCTCAGGACGGCAGCCACCTGGCCCATGTGACGCAGCCCCACCCAGTCTGGATTCAGGATGCTGGCCTCAACTGGCCATCCCACAGCAGAGACCCAGCAGTGCCAGGAACTCTGTCACCAACGGGAGTGAGGTGACTTCTCTAAGGCCAGGGGTGTCCCCTGCCCAGCATGTACCCCAGGAAAGCCGCTTCTCATGAGAAGGTTCTGGCTCCTACCCACAGGGAACACCCACACTGTGGTGCCTCCCAGGGGCCCCCAACATCGGGCCTTCCTCTGCCTCCTCTGTGGAGGCCAGGGCTGCCCCCCTTCCTGCCCTCAGGGTCCCCTCCGTGCCCAGCTGGTGGCACGCAGAGCCCAGCTCACAGCCATGGCATTAATCATGTTAGACAGTCTCACCAGGAAGAGAACTCTATTAATAACTGATTTCACAGCTTCCCGCTCCCACAGGTGCCCTGCGTCCCCGTGTCCCTAGGGCTCCTGTCCCTGCCACCAGCCGCTCTTCCTTGAGGCCTCGCTGTCTTGTGCTCCCCAGCAGGGCCCGGCACACAGACAGGCCTGCCTGGCCTGGCTTCCTAGAGGCAAGCACGCAGACGGGACAGGTCCTGCACCCGAGCCACTCCTGCTTACCCAGAAAAGGGGCAGGGCCTGGGGCATCACAGAGGACAAGGCCAGCCTGGGCCCAAGGGTGGAGGGAAAGGCCCACAGAGACCAGGGGACAGGCCAGCCCTGGGACTCCCCAGTCAGCCAGCACTGGCCGGGGAGGCTCCGAGGAGGATGTTCTGAGCTGTGTCAGCCTCCAGGTTTGAGGCTCTAAGTTTCCTGGTTGCTTGAGTAGGCACCAGCCCTGTCCAGGCACCCACGTGCTCACTCCCGCTCTGGCGGTCAGCTGGCTGCCCCGTCCCCCTGTCCCAACATGTGGGGGACAGGTGAGGTTCTTCTCGCTCTGTCCCCACTGGCCACACATTACGCTGAGCCAGGGTGACTCGGGCTACGTCTGAGCCCTGGGAGCCTTCACCCTGGCCAGTCACAGTGGGCTCAACCCCAGTGGTCAGCAACTTTAGGAGAGGATGCAGCCCAGGCTGTAGTATGCCACAGTCCTACCTCAAGTTGAGATACCCCAAGTTCCTCAGGGGTCCCTGGGCTACTGTTTCTGAGCAGGGTAAGGGGGCCCTTACCCATGACAACTGTCTGGCAGCAGGGCTCCTTGTCCCACAATTCAGGGAAGAAGGGGAGGTTCCTTTGGCCCTCAGGAGCCCCCTCTGCTCCCCAACAACCACTGGCCATGTAGGGCCAACACTACCACTGCTTGGCTGGTGGGGGTCCAGCAACCCCAGATGCTGCCTGGGGTGACTTCCCAGGAGCCCCTTTTCTCCCACACAGGAAGTCCGTCCATCCATCTAGGAGACCATGTGCGCTGCGCTGGAAGAAACTCCGGGGAGGAACAGGCGCACCCGATTACTCATCCCTCCCATCCACCCCCAGCAGCCTCATTGATATCGGGGCTGCCAGACTCTGGCCCCTCAAGAGGCTCCCTGCACCCCACACTTGCTCTGGGAAAGGGCACTGCCTAGCTCTCCAAGGGAAGGTGCCAGGCACTGGGAAACTTCGTCATCAGCTCATTAGCGGTGCAGATGGAGGGCCGGACCCAGGACGCCGGCCCATCTGCTGTATCCTCACTGCACACTGTGACTGCGAGGACTACGTTTGTGCGTCCTCCCAGGGTGGCCACTGCTGCCCAGCAGGAAGCAGGAGTCCGGAGCACAGGGCTGGGGGCTGGGGCAGCGCAGGGCGCACCTAATCACACGGCCTGTCCTAATCACGGAGGCCAACAACTGTCCGCACCAGTGGCCCTGTCCACACCCAATTTGCTGTCTCCCATTCATAAAGGGCCTCCTGGCCAGGAGGGAGGGTCCAGGCACGGGCCAGGGACCTCACGACACTCTGCAGACACGCGAGCCTGCTCACAGCCTGCCTGAGACATGCACTGCACTGTCCCTCCTGTCCGCGAAGCTCACAGAGGGCAGGTGCCCAGTGTGAGGTCCAAACTCCCCAGAGCCCCCAGCACCCATGCTGGTTGACAGCAGAACAGGTTTTGTCCAGAACAACCGGGGTCCAGACAAATCGCCGGGGGCAGGCTCCTCCCTCCCGGGCACCCAGCTCTCGCTCAGGAACTTTTTCTGCCATCCATCCAAGTTGCCCCGGTTTCCTGAGCCCATTCCCTCCTTGCCCCTTCTATCTCTGGCCCAGAGTTGGCACTGTCGGGGGCAGATGGAGACCCTGCCAGAGAAGCTCTGCTCACCCACTCAGGAAGGTGCCCCTGCAGATGCCCTAAGACAGCCCCTCACACCCCAAGCAGCCTTGGGCACCTGCAGCCCAGCTGTTCGTGCTGCCCACCTGCCCAGTGCACTGCCCTGCTCCCAGGTCAGGAAAGTGGGGCAGAGCTGAGCTAGGACCTCAAGGGCTGCGGCAAACAGCAGCCCCTCAGGGGAACGGCGGCTGCTGCCCTGTCCATGGTGCTGACCAGAGCCCTGGCCCTGGTGCTGGGATCAGGCCAGAAGCTTGTAGCCCCTCAGGCAGAGCCCCTGCCCCACACCCTAGACCTGCCCCTCAGGCAGCGGCACCCCTGGGGTGGCTGGGAGTCTGGGAGGTGTGGGCACGGCCGGGGTTGCCTCCCACCACTGCCCCCAGGACTCTTGCACCCTCTGCAAGGGTCTCTCACTGCAAGGTGCCAGCCGAGGGCAGAACAGGGTGATCAGCTGTGGCAGCGGGTGGGAATGGGGTCACTGCCCACAGGGAGGGCCCACACGCTGCCCTCGACCTACGCACAGCTCCAAGCCAGGGTCCCTGCCTCAGGGCACAGCCCTCTCCTCCGGACCCTCCCGCCCCCTTACCTTGGTCCTGGCTGAGCCCACTGGGGGGCCCAGGCTCTTCCATAGCCCCGGGGCACCAACCCCAGTTACCAGCAGGGCCCCAGGGGTTGGGGACCTTGAGCTGATCTCCAGTGTCCCCCAAGTCCCAGCCTCAGCCGGGGTGCCCCGCGCTCAGAGCCCATGCTCGTTCAAAGCCTGCTGCTGCCACCGCCCGCAACGGAGAGTGGGGAGGAGAGGGCGGGAGGAGCTGCAGCCATGGGGACCGCCCCTCCCGCGGGAGCCCCGCCCGCCTTTAACCCTTGACAGCCCTGCTCCTGCTGCCAGGCTGCATGGGCAAGTCTGCAAGAGCTGGAGAGGGGGTCCAGGCAGGCATTGAGCCCGAGGTCAGAAGCTGGGAGAGGAGGAGGTGGCGGGTGTCCCTCCCACTTGGCTCCAGTGACCTCCCCTCTGCTGTCCACCCGCCTCCCTCTTGCTCCCCAAAGGGGCAGGTGCGCACCCTCATCAGGCAGAGCCATGTGTCCCTTCTGGCAGCCCCTGCTGATCCTAGGCCCCCCCAGTCACTAATCCCCACACCTTGTGGGGACCCAGGAAGTCCTCACCCCAGGAGAGCCCCAGAGGGCTGAGCCTTTGAGAGGTGGCTGAGGTGGCCTGGTCAGCTCCTAGGGAAACGCCAGCCCTCTGTGTACCCAGCCACTGCCAAGTGTTCCTCTGTGAGCCCTTAGCACCGGCCTACAGGTGTGTGGGGTCTCCGGGCAGCAGGGGCTGCTAGGGGGCGCTGGTCTCCCACACTGTCCCCCGCCAGTGAGTCCACCTGTAGCCCATCCCAAGGGGCCTCAACCTTCTATCCCAGCAGGGTGTGGGCGGCCAGGGGTCTTCTGGAGCCAGGGCCTGGACAGGAGGACACAGGCCACCTCTGTGCTCTCAGAACACCGCACCTCCCTATGCGCCAGCTCCTGGAAGACCAGCGCGGCCCTCCCTGAAGCTCCGGTGCCCTGGAGGCCGGGCTGCCTCTGAAGAGCCACTCTCGGAGCAGTAAGGACACGAAGGCTCGGCAAGGTCCCGCCGGCCATGGCAGGACAGTCCAGGTGGCACTGGCCAGGCCAGGAAGGGGGCAGTCGTGCCCCAGAGGCAGGAATGATGGCTCCCCGGTATGCCCCCCACCTGGTCCCAAATCTCCCGAAAGGAGAAACCGAGGCCGAATGAGAAAGAATAAAAGACCTAAACCAAAGACACAGTGAGAGTGGGAACCAGGAAGGGAGGGACCCCAGCCGCTGCCCCGTTCCCGGGTGGACCAGGGCCCTTAGCCTCCCCAGATGCTCCGTGAAACCCAAGTTCAGGTCCTAATGAATAATCCATCCGCGCAGTGGCCCCGCCTCCTCACCCGCCTGATTTCCGCCAGCCCCGCTGCGATTAAAGGCGGTGATTAAACCCCCGCCGCCGCACATGTTAATTTGCTAAGATTCTGATCTCCTCGGCCTCTTTTCTGGGCATTTAAACAGAGTTCTGTCCTCGTCCTCCAGGCGTAGGCCCGGCTGGCGGCAGGCGGCAGGCTCCTCCGTGAGGAAGAGCCTGCAGGGCCCAAGGGTCCAATCTGCTTCTCCTTTGAAGACAGCAATGGGAATACAGAGTGGGTGTCAGGCTTGGGGGCCTGCGCAGCCCATCCTCTCTGAGGTCATCTCTAGATCCAGGGCAGCGGCATCCTGCCCTACTGGTCCCGAAGGACCCCGGGCCCCTGAGAGAGGCAGGAGATACAGGCTGGGCTTAGGCTCAGCAGCAGGTGGACAGAGCGCACTCTTTCTCAGGCCTCAACTTCCTCACCGCCCAGTGGGACGCCAGCGCACGTTCGCCCCTCCCAGTTCTGCCCCAGGAAGCAGCTACCTCCTCCCTACTGAGCCTGGTAGTCGGCCCTCACTGCCTTGGTTCCAAGGAGCTGCAGCCCCCCACCACATGCCCACCCCGAGCCCCTCAGGGCCTCCTTCTGGTCTCTCAGCTAGGGCTGCTTCCGGGCCCTACACCAGGGATGGGCTCTTGAGAGGGACGGGGACAGGCCTGGTTCCCATAGTGGACAGCGGCACAGTATGGCAGAGTTGGCACCCCTGCAGCTGCTCCCCAAGGAGAGGCAGGAGGTGTCCCCTTGCCCCCAGCATCCTGCACAGAAGCCCCGACCCTTGAGCCAGGCACGGAGTCCTCAAGGCTCACGTCTGGCCAGTGTGGCCTGGCACATCCCGGCTTGGCCCCCGGTGGGGAGAGAGCCACATAGAGGCCTGCAGATGAAGCCCAGCGCGGGGCCAAACCCAGAGACCCAAGACCCAAGTGCGAGTCCTGGCTCTGACTGCCTCCAGGGACCACGGTAACTCACTCCTCCTGCCCTCAGTTTCCCCATTGGTCAACAAGGGAGGGCCCCGCAGCTTGAGGCCCGGCCGGGGGAAGCGGGCCAGGGAAGCCAGCCAGAGGGCACCCAGGCTCAGCTGGGGCAGGTGCACTTGCAGCAAAGCGCCAAGTGTAATGCCCCTTGGTGGCTACCGCCGGGGTCCCCAAGACACTAGGCAGCCAAGGCCACTTCCCAACACCCTCAGGAGCAGGAGAGGCACTGGATCTCCACCCTCGCTTCCTCCGCAGGCACCTCAGACACAAGCTCCCGACTTCGGTCCTGTGTAAACCTCTGAGAAGCACTCCCAGCGGCCACTGCCACGAGCGTAGTCCAGCACCACAGCGGGCAGGGCCACCACAGCTGCCCCCAGCACCAGGCCAAGCACAGCTTCTGCCCAAGCCAGGAGGCATCCAGAGGCCACCGCTCTGCGCTTTCCTGAAGGGGAAAAGGAACGGCTGAGCCAGCAGCCACAGGTGCCTTGGCAGGTGGCTGGTCCCCGAGAGTCCTGCTGGCCCTGCCCGGAACACGAGCCCAGGGTCTGCTGGAGCGGCACAATAATTACGCCTTGTGAGCACGTGAGCACTGTGGGGAGAGACAGCCTGGCCCTGACGATGCAGGCCCCAGCCGCCCAGGACACGCCATTCATTATTCAGCAGTGCAGCCAGCAGGGTGTTGCTTCTGCCGCTTTAAGGGTTGTCAACATCACAACCTCTGTCAGGAGGCTGGACACATGCCACAGGATGGCTGGCCCCGAGTCCCAGCGTGCCCTGCAGCCCTTAGCCCCCATATCCCACACACCACCACAGCCGAAATGATCTCGGGCCCAGGGAAAGCAGCAGGGTGGTGTGGAGGCGAGTGGCCCAGGAAAGGCGGAGAAGACGCTGTCTGGAGGTGCCCCTTCCCAGGCCAGCGTGTCCCCAGCATAAGAGTCCCTGCTTGCTCAGCCTCCAAGTCTCCAGTGGAGAAGTCCCCAGGGACAAGTTGAGCCCACCGTGGTTCTGAAGGTGAAAGGTTCTGGGGGCCCATGGTCTGGAGTCGTGGAGGACTGCCTGGCCACACCTGTGTCCTCCTGGCTGCAGCCCCTCCCTGCCCAACCCTGCTCCTGCAATCTGCCCAGGTGCAGAAAGGACCACAGGGTCCACAGAGGCAGGGCAGCTGGGTATGGGCAATCCTTTGGGCTGGGAGGTGCTGCTCCCCCTGCAAGGGCAGCTTGGGACTCGGAATGGGCGGCCAGCTCTACTCCCAAGGGCTGCAGTGGCCCTGGATAGGGGTGACAGCCACAGGCTGGAGAAGGAGCCATGACGCGGCCCTACACTGCAGAGGCGTGTGGGGGTCCGGAGTAGGGCCTGGCCATGGCAGCCACACCCCAGGTACCAGTGCCCCCGGGCCAGGTCCCACACAGGCCAACAACAGCTGATGGCAGCTGCAGCCGCAGCCCACACCCGCTCACCAGCTGCCCTGCTCAGGAGCTGCCGGAGGGCCCGGCCTGGGTCAGTGGGTCAGGGTCCTGCCCTGGGCTTTGGCAGGCCCCGGGCAGAGGAAGCTGGCAGTGCCCGCCCTGCCTCCCTGCACCAGCCTGACCTAGATTCCGTGCCCGTGTGCAGCAGCCATGCAGAGCCTCAGCCAGCCTGGCAGTGAGACAGGTGGGCAGGGCTCCAGGCCACCACAACCACCCTTGTGGCCAAGGACACAGCCACAGGTCCACTCCCTCCCTGTCACTCAGGTAGCTCTGAGAGTCCCCGCAGGGCTGCTGCAGGGAGGAGAGGGAAGGGAGCTGCTCTTCTCATGGCCCCCCTAGCCTCTGGGTTCAGCTCCAGCAGCTTCATATAGGCAGTGCCCCCCTGCACCCAGAGGCCCAAGGTTGCACAGGCTACGAGGTACCCCAGTCACTTGGCATGTCACGAGGAATCCTCTGCCTGGGTCAGCTCCATGGGCACTGGTACTGCCTTGGCCCACAGGCAGCCCACAAGGATGTGCTCCCCGCAACCTTCCAGCCTGGCCCACAGCTCCACACACTCAGCCAGCCGGTCCTCAGCCCCTGGAGCCACTCGAAGCCTCTTGGCCATTTGCACAGATTGAAGACATGAAAAACTCTGAGAATGGAAGTGTGTGCCCCTGCATGCCAATAAGGGTGCCTTAGACCAGAGGGGGGGCCCACAGAACTTGACCAGGGTCAGGCCAGCCCCTCAGTCCCCCTACCCGTTCCCCACCTTCCAGCAGTCAAGAGTTGTGACAAGCACCTGCCATAGGTCAGGCATGGCCTAGGGCTGAGGAGGCTGAAATGAGCAGAAAAAAGCAGTCCCCACCCCAGGGGGCTGCTCGCTGGGGTCTCAGCTCCAGGGAGGAGACCCAGGGTGACCATGTTTGGAAAGAACAGGTATGTCCCCTGGGGAGCAGGGGCATTGGAAGACTGGCGTGCGGAGGGCCGCAGGCTGGTAGTGAACCCAGAGTTCCTTGGATGCGGCCCAGGCCAGAGATGAGCAAGCTTGACAGGCACTGGAGCACCCCGAGGGGACCCACTTGCCACCACAGTGCTGCTCACCGTGCCCCAAGTGACGGTCTCTGGGCCAGGGACAGCCTGCCACAGATGCTCTCTTGTGCACTACTCTTGATGAGCCACCAAACCCCAGTGGTATTTTCAGAATCTGCTTACTAGGTGTGCACCGGTGGAGTGGGGCCAGTTAGAGCCGGAGCCAGCGTGCATGGGTTTCCAGCCACAGAGCTGCAGTGGGCCCTGAGTAGCTGGGCTGCGGGCACAGGCAGCTCCCGGCTTTAGCCCCAGTGCACTCTCAGCAGGCAGCACCAGCCGTGCCGACTGCCGGAAACAAGAGGGCCCACTGCCCAGGGATGGGGCAGTGGGGACAGAGGTGAGGTCTGGCTCTGCATGGATGGGGGACTCACATAACAAGAGCACCAGCGAGAGCCAGGAACAGAGGCTGAGGGGAAATAAGTAGCTGCGAGACTAGCTCTGGCAGGTGATCTTAGCAGGGGCTGTGCCCACAGGGACATGGGTCGGGAAGGGGCTATCTGGAGGGCAGAGAGAGTGCCATGCACTGAGGGACAATCACCCAAATTGCTCCTGACAGCTGGCTACGGAAGGCAGAGGCCAGTGTCCCTGAGGGGAGGTCCTAGGCACAGGGCACTGTCCTGGTGGCTGTCACACGACCACCAACAAGCATTGGAGCTCTTCCAAGAGAGGCTGGAAGGCAGCTGCTTCGCTGCACGGTCTTAGAAAGCTGTGCTCATCCAAAAGACAGGGTAGTTAGTTATCCCCTGGGTGCAAATACATGGCTCAGGGAAGAGAGCGACCTAGCACTCACGCAGGATGTGAGGAGGGCTCAGGGAGGGTGTGAACACAGGACTGGGGAGGGTGTGAGCGCAG